>VMDO01008288.1:12350-84769 GCA_007922755.1 Pedetes capensis | reverse complement strand
CCAAGAGGTTGCATACGAAGAGGAACCAATGGTGTTGAAGGACGAAGTGGAAGCTGCCTTGAAAGAACTGGTGAAACACAAGGCTCCAGGAATTGATGGGATACCAATAGAGATGTTTCAACAAACAGATGCAGCACTGGAGGTGTTAACATGTTTATGCCAACAGATTTGGAAAACAGCTACTTGGCCAACTGACTGGCAGAGATCCATATTTGTGCCTATTCCCAAAAAAGGGGATCCAACTGAATGTGCAAACTATCGGACAATATCATTAATATCACACACCAGCAAACTTCTACTAAAGATCATTCAGAAGTGACTGCAGCAGTATATAGACAGGGAATTACCGGAAAATTAAGCGGGATACAGAAGAGGGCGGGGAACCAGGGACATCATTGCTAATGTCAGGTGGATATTAGCTGAAAGCAGAGAATATCAGAAAGATGTCTAGCTATGTTTTATTGACTATGCAAAGGCATTTGATTGTGTGGATCATGACAAATTACGGACAACACTTCAGAAAATGGGAATACCAGAACACCTAATTGTGCTCATGAGGAATCTGTACATGAACCAGGAGGCAGTTGTTTGAATAGAACAAGGAAACACTGTGTGGTTTAAAGTTGAAAAAGGTGTGCATCAGGGCTGTATACTTTCACCCTATGTCTTCAATCTATATGCTGAGCAAATAATCCGAGAAGCTGTACTTTATGAGGAAGAACGCGGCATCAAAATTGGAGGAAGACTCATTAACAACCTGCGTTATGCAGATGACACAACTCTGCTTGCTGAAAGTAAAGAAGATTTAAAACATTTACTGATGAAGATCAAAGATCATAGCCTTCAATATGGGTTACGACTAAACATCAACGAAACAAAAATCCTTACAACTGGATCAGTATGCAACTTCACAATAAATGGAGAAAAGAATGAGGTTGTCCAAGATTTTGCTTTGCTTGGCTCTATAATCAACACCCGTAGAAGCAGCAGTCAAGAAATCAAAGGACATTGCTCTAGGAAAAGCTGTGGCAAAAGATCTCTTTAGAGTATTTAAAAGCAAAGATGTCACATTGAAGAGGAAGGTGCATCTGACTCATGCCTTGGTATTTTCAGTGGCATCATATGGTTGTGAAACCTGGACATTGAACGAGAGAGACAGAAAAAGAATTGATGCTTTTGAATTGTGGTGCTGGAGACGTCTACTGAATATACCATGGACTGCCAAAAGAACCAACAAATCTGTCTTAGAAGAAATGGAACCAGAATGCTCCTTGGAAGCAAGAATGGCCAAACTGCATCTTACATATCTCGGACATGTAGTCAGGAGAGATCAGTCCCTGGAGAAGGACATCATGTTTGGGAGAGTGGCAGGTCAACGCAAAAGAGGAAAACCCTCCCCCAGATGGATTGACACAGTGTCTGCACCAATGGGCTTAAACATAAATAAGATCATTTGCCTGGCACAGAATTGGGAAGTGTTTCGATCTGCTGTACATAGGGTCGCTATGAGTCGGACTCGACTCGATGGCACCTACCAACAACAGTAACAAGAGGAAGTTACAAAAAATGCTGAAAAATAAACTGTTCCCTGGTGAGCCATGTGCTCAGGGACAAATCTGGATTTTTCTTACTGTTAGAATCTCTCCTATACCCCATTCATAGAGACAGGGAATCTCCCTG
Organism: Pedetes capensis; assembly: GCA_007922755.1. Lineage (NCBI taxonomy): Eukaryota > Metazoa > Chordata > Mammalia > Rodentia > Pedetidae > Pedetes > Pedetes capensis. Next base: position 83,089 of record VMDO01008288.1, on the reverse strand, counting down.
TCCTCTTTCAATTCTGTTTCCCAGTACCTACCGCAGTGCCTGGCACATCTGTCTTTCTCTGACCATTCTTCCTGTTCTTGTCTTAGTTCAGCCACCATCAAGACTTGCTTTTTCCAAAGCAGTATTATTCTAAATTATCTTTTTGTCTCCACTCTTCCAAACTATCTACAGTGCTGTCAAAGTGAACTAAATAAATTTGTTCTTTCATTTCATTCTATGAAGTCCTTCAAAAGTTTACCAGGAGCCTCAAGATAAAATCCAATGTACAAGCAGAGCCTCAAAGGCCATTCCCATTGCATCTCACCATATTCACCCTGTGCTCCAGCCAAATACAACTAAATATAGTTCTTTCAGTATGCAATTCTCTTTCATGACTTCACACACTTACTGTTCAACTCCCTCACCTGCACTTTCACAGTACCTTATACATACACTCTATAAGACATTACTTTGTAATGTTTTAATTTACATGTTTACCTCTTCTATCAGGCTATAACTATTAAAGAGAAGGACAGAGGCCATATTTTATTCAGTTTTCATTTCTTAGCCCTGAGTTAAGTACAATACTTCCTTTTTATCTTTAGCCTATTTAAAACTAAGAAATCTATTTTGTCTGGGCACCTAGCATTCCCTGCTAAAGGTGAGAATCCAGGAATATATAAACCTCAAGAAGGATGGCATATAGGAATAATGAAACGAAATAAAGTTCACTTTCACATACTCTTCAAGGAGAAGGACTCAAGTTTTGTTTAAGGTGAAACAAATTGAGATAGAAATAGTGAGGGCTTAGGGTATTGGTAATGGGGTTTGGAGCTGGGTGCAGATTCTTAGAGAATTTGTGTGGGATTTGCGTGGTTTGAACTTCTCCACGTGCACCAATAGAAGGGTTGTTTAGGTTTGTTTATCCTTCCTAGATGGAGGGCAAAGGAGAAAGAAGAGAGGTAGAAGTTGAAAGCTGTTAGTCATCAAACATAAAAAATGCAGTCTTTCTCTTTATTATGAAATCCTTTACTCCAGTAATTACACTTTAATTGCAGCCATCATTTGGTTTTGCTTTACCTTAAGCAATTATGTCCACCTTACAAACTTGTAGAGTTAAACTGAAATAAAATGGGAGATGGAAAGCACAGTATATATTATAATATGTTATAGTGAGAATATCATCTGTACTGTAAAGTATTGTGCAAATTATTGCAATCATACAAGCCAGAATCTATTCTAGGCACATAAAAAAAAAAGCTGCCCTGCTGGGTGTGGTGATGCATATCTGTAATGCTAAGACTTAGGAGGCTGATACAGGAAGATCACTGTGAGTTCAATGCCAGCCATAGCCACATAGCAAATCCCAGGCCAGCCTCAGCTACAGAGTGAGACACTGCCTCAAAAAAACTAAAAAAGCTATAGTGATAACAGAGTATCTAAGCAGTGGGGTACAGAGAAGATGGTGCAAGATTTTAAACTTCTTGCCCATACTTGAGATGGGAAGCCCAGAGCGCATGCTCTAAACTGCTATCTCAATGATTACAGTGCTTGATACACAAATCACATAGCCTTTCTCAGTAGCAAAAAGATTTCAGTGGGAGGTGAAGCCTGGTGAGAGCTGAACAAATGCTGTGTGTCATCAACTTCCTATCGTCACACCAGCTTTTGCTGAATCCTTGGCATTTGCACACAGAATTTGTGGGTATTTTGATCTTTAAAACAGGGCTTTAGGATCTGTAGTTGAGAAGCAGCACAGAGGTATAAAATATTTTTATTGAAAAACCTCACCAGAGTGTCAACTTGTGACAGACTGTGGGAGCAATAAATCCTATATTCACAGCTACCACCTTGCTGGATCAACCCTTCCTGTCCATAATAATACGAACACTGGAAATTGCTTCCAGGCAGCAGTAGCAAACCAGTAACTCTCCCCAATGGAGGTAAAAGTTGGGATAGTGAACATTAAGGACATCACACCCAAGTTAATAGATGCCCACGGAGAATTATGATGTTCACAATGGAAACATTCACAGAAGCAAAGCACAGCCCTCAGGCAAAGGAGGTAGGAAACAAACAAACTTATTTATATCTTCTTTGAGAGAACAACAAAAGAGGAAGCAAGGCTATTTCTTATGAAAAATGCACCTTAAGGAAAATCTTGAAACAAGATTGCTTGCCATCTTTATTTCTGTGTCACTTCCAAAGCAGATGAAAATGCAGCAGATAATATTTCCATCATGACATTAAGACATGAGCATTCTCCCCACATTACTGTTACCTAACACCTGGGAGTTTAACCCCCACCACAGGTCAGCTGACATGCACAGAAAACAAGTGTCTTTTCCTAGCAAAACCTCTAGCCCAGGACTATCCAACCTTTTGGCTGCATCAAGTAAAGAGGATTGGTTTTGGGCTGCACATAAATTATATAGTATGGTTAGTAAATACACATAATGGGGGTGGGTCACAAAGAAGATAAATGCTTAAGAAACACACAATGCTAAAAGACTTTGTGGGGCTACAGTACTAGCTGTTCTGGCTTGTGGGCCACTTTAGACACACATCCAGGAGTCTAGACTTAACACACTTCAGTGATGTAGACCATACTTGCCTTTGGCTGAAAGGAATATGCAGATCCCACTCCCATTTCTTCTCAGCAGATGATCCTACCTCTTACTTCATTGAGAAAACTGTAGGCCAATAGTTCTCAAATTGTAGTTCCCAGGCCAATACCACAGGCAGCACCTAGGAACTTGTTAGAAACATAAACTCTCAGCAACTCCCTTAGATTTTCAAGCCTAGAGGTCCAGAAAACTGCTTCAGTAAGCCTTTCAGGTGATTTTGGTGCACTAATTTTGATAGCCGCTGAAGACCACCTTTGGAAACGTGGCTCTTCTCTGATTTTTGTCATTATGTCCAATACAGCCATTCCTTTCTGCCTTGGATTTACATATCTCAAAAGAAAATATTTTTCATCTTTTTTAAAATTCATCCTTTCCCCCAAGCACCCCCTACTGTGTTCTGCGTCATTCCTTACCCATTTCTTTTATCTTCAATCTCTGTCCATCAACTGGTCCCTTTTATTCAGCATACAGGGGCAAGTCTCTACATTATAACACTCTCCTTTGAGCTTGGTTGCCCTCAGTCAGCTTCCATTCTCACTCCCTTTCCATTAGCCAACAAAAGTCTTGAAAGAGCAATTTTTATTTCTCTCTTTTCTCAGCTCCAATGTATGCATTTTAAAAAGTTTTATTTTATCTCCTATTATTACTTTTGATGTAACATCCAATATGCAAAAGAATATTAGGAAAATTATATAATCTAGACTTAAAAAATACTCAAAAGCACAGAGTGGAGTATTTGGGAAGAGGAAGGGGAGCAGCAGGAGGTCAGGGGTGAGGGACAGGAGCAGATAATGGAGAGATGAATGAGCTAGAAGTACAGGATATATGAGAATGTCATAATGAAACATTGTTTTCTACAATGAACATATACTAATAAAAAAAGTTTAAAAAAAGAACATTAGGACAACAGAACTAGAATATTACCCATGCATTGCTTTGTATCCCCCCAAATTCTCCCTTCTCAGCTTTCGTGTGTGTGTGTGTGTGTGTGTGTGTGTGTGTGTGTAGTACCAGGGTGTTAAACCCAGGGCCTTGCACATACTTTGCAAGTGCTCTACCACTGGGCTGCAATCCCATCCCATATTTCACTTTTCATTTTGAGACAAGGTCTCACTAAGTTATGTACACTGCCTCTGGCCTTGAACTTGAAATGTTCCTGCCTCTGCCTCCAGAGTCACTGGGATTAGTGATGTGTACCACGGCTCCTGGCTTCAGCATAGTGTTAAATCTACTGTACTCTTTCAATCACCCTACTTAGATTGTTTTCACTAGAGTCCACTAAACTAATTTATTCAAAGGTGTTTTTGTCAGTCCTCATCAAATATATACTCTATGCAGTATGTATCTGATAACCAAACTTTCTATGTTACTTAATTTTGTTCTTTCATAATAATTTTCTACTATAATTCCACTAAATCCTACTTGCCTGATTTTTCCTCTTCTGCCCTCTCTCTGGTTCTTCTTTTCCTTAATCTGACCATTCTTATTGTTCCTTAAGATATATCCTGAGTTCAAAACAAAGTTGATACTAATTAATTACCACATAGTTGGTGTGGGAAATCTCATTCACTGCTTCATTATCACTCGCGCACTATCATCTCTAAACTATGATTAAACTCAAATGCCTTTAACTCCTGACAGTGTCCCCTTATGTCCAATGTGCTTTAAACTCACTCTATTCAAAATTGATCTCATCATCTATCATCTCATACTTTATCTATCTTTTGTTTTGTTTTGTTGTCCTTGTTTATGGCATTACCATCCATCTAGTTGATCAAGCCAGAAACCGCTATGTGATTCACGGCTTCTCTCGTTTTTCCAAATCTAAATTCAGCTGAGCACCTATTCCTATCTATTGTATTCGAATATTGCTCACATTTTCCTCTTCTTTTCCATTATACAGTTACTTCTCTATTCGAATCCCTCAGCACTTATCACCTACCTCCCTCTGAAACTATGCTCTCTAGCTTAACGACTTCCAAATGATCCTCCACCCAAAAAACCACAACTCTTATCAAAATGCATGCCTATATTTACTTAAAAAGAAAAACTTCAGTGGCCTCCAAGTTATTAGAGATAAAACCAAATTTTCAAGGCCCTCTGTGATCTCACCCCTGACCACCTTTATAAACTCATTTTCCTACCTTTTTATATAAGCCACCCACTTTTCCACATATCCTACATACCATATGAACACTTTAATTCTTTGAATGTGCCACTTTGTCTGAGTGTTCAATATTATTCTTTTGCATGGATGTACCACAATTTGTTTACCAATTCATCTCCTGGAGGACATCTTGATTCTTCTGAATTTTGGTAGAATTTTCAAATAAAGCTGATAGAAACATTTGTTTGGGGTTGATGTAAGTTTTTATATCAGTCAGATAAATACTTAGGAGCATTATTGTGAGATCATATGGTAACATTTATTTGTTTCCATATTGCTGTTTTTAAAGTTTCTGGATAATTTCTTGGATATAAGTTCATTAACAAATAGGTATTTTTAAAATATTTTCTCCAAGTCTATGGTCTTTCTTTTCATTCTCTCAATATTGTCTTTCAGAAAGCATAAATTCTGAATTTTAATGAAGTCCAATTTATATTTTTTGTAGTTGCTTAAAGCTCAATGTCAAACTCAAAGTAACCTAAGTTTTTTCCTTTGTTATCTTCTAGGAGTCTTATACTTTTGTGCCTTACATTTAGACCTATGATCTCTTTTGAGTTAATTTTTGTAAAAGATGTAAGATTTTTGTCTAGATTCCCTTTTTGCATATAAATGGCCAATTGTTACAGCACGATTTGTTGAAAATATAGTATTTTCTCCAATGAATTATCTTTGGTCAAGGATCAGTTGACTACATATATTTTATGGGTAAATTTTGGAGCTGTTTTATTCCATTGACCTATATATCTATTCTCTTGCCAATATAATTGTGTCTGGATTATAGTAAGTCATTATAGTAAGTCTTCAAATCAAGTATATGAATCCTCCAACTTTTGTTGTCCTCCTTTTCCTCCTCCTTCTCCTATCTCAGTATTATGTTGTCTATTCTAGGCCTTTCGCCTTTCATATAAATTTTAGAAGGAATTTGTAAACATATGGAAAAATCCAAATTGAACACTGAATGTAAAAAAATAATGCTAGTGTATTATAGGGTAAATATAAATAATTGAAATACATGAAAACAAATTATAAACAGGAAGGGACTAGAAGGACTTAAAGTGTTCTAAGATCCTCATGGAGAAAAGATAAAGTTATAGGTTAACTGTACACTTTCAAGGTTCAGAATTGGCTTAGTTTTTAAATTTGATAGTTGGATACTGCTTTGATAAATTTTGTAGATCTGCAGATTCCTTTAACTATTTAATAAAGTGAATTCTGTCAGAGACCTGGCATTGTACTAACACAATTTGTATGTGACTTAGGGAATTATAGCTTTTACTGTGAAGGATGGCTTAAGCTGCCGCAAGATAGGATGCTCTCAATACACTACGCCTTCTTGTTGTTGTTGTTGTTGTTGTTGTTGTTGTTGTTGTTGTTGTTGTTAGGTGCCATCAAGTCAGGTCTGACTCATAGCAACCCTATGTATAGAATGAAACACTCCCCGACACTATGCCATGCCTGGCACTATGTCAGTGCTTCTCTGCTATTCATAAGGTTTTCAATGGCTGATTGTTTCAGGAGTGGGCTTCCAGGTCCTTCTCCAATTTTTTGGTGCTAGGGATTAAACCCATGGCCTCAGATTTTGTAGAGCAGCATTCTGCCAACTGAGCTAAACTCCAGCCCACACTATGCCTTAGGAGTCCACTAATAAAATGAGAAAAGTAAGAAGGTAAGGAGGCTAAATTTTAAGACTTAACTTCTTTGAACTTTAGTTTACAAAGAAAGGCAAGAAACATTGATATCAGATTTTATTTTCTTAGACTGCTCAAAAGAACAATGGTTGATATTAGGTGAACAGCTTCAGAAAGATGGCAGGAAGACTACCCTGGTTGACTCCTGGTACCTCCCCCTAAAAAACTGATATCTTCTTGGTGTGGCACTAAACTTAAGGTAAAAAGATTAAACACAAACTTTGGGATTGTTGAGGAAGAACATGTATCTACCACTCCTTGATGTCCCTTCCAAGAGTTAGGAATGCCAGACACATAACATTCTTGCTTCTTCCTTCACACTTCCCTAGAGAGTTGTAATTTAAGTTTTCTTTGTGCTAGCAAAAGGAGAAACTGGCCATGCACAACTCAGTTCTCCTCTCTAACTTTCTTATGTGAGCAGGATTCCTCCACATCCTCCTGCCTAAGTTTTATAGGGGTACATTTTCCCTCCATCTGTATATAAGGGGTGAAGTTGACCCTGCCTAGGTCCAACACCTCCTATTATTGAGTGGTAAGTCTGTGTAATTATGGGATCCAGTATGAGGAGACTACTTGCTCACTCACATAAATTACATATTTCAGCATGAACTTTATCAGTAATAAAGGTTATATCTTATCCTCACATCTGACTTCCTCTTTCAATGCATTTCCAAATTGGTTCCAGGCACTCAGGTGGTGAAGCTCCCCTAGATTTTCCAACTATAGATGGAACATACATAATTCTGGCTTCTTAATCTATATGTAACAATAAAATGACAATAACAATAATATCAAAAGAATCATTAATTGCTAATTCCTGTGCTACAGATCAGAAACATTTTCTCTTTCTCACCATAAACTTTAAAAGGAGGTGTTATCATCCCCATTGTTGATTTATTTGAGTGTTTGGGGGGATGAGGAAACAATGCAACATGATGTAAGTCACTCAGTAAAACTTTTCTAATGTTTTCTTGTTCTAGGATAAATAAAACCATTAATCTTATATGCCAGGCATTTTTCTGGCAATGTTGCCCAACTCCACTCATCAAAGTGCTCTGCTCCCAAAAAGCATTATGCTCATGTCAATGTCTTCATATTTAACTTTATACATCACTCTACAATACATATGTTAGTTCTCACATCCTTTCACTGGCTCTGATAGCTCAACCTAGCACACAAAGTCCCATACTTATGAGTAATTTAGCACCCCAGTCAGGAACTCAGGTCAGCTTGTGTCTTTAGTATCTGTTAAAGCAATTATATCATCAAGAGTCATGTACTAGAGATTTTACTAGTCAAAACTAGGTGCTAACAAACTGACTGGCAAGCCAAATCTGTACCACTGCCTGGTTTTACAAATGAAATTTTATTGAAACATAGCTTTACTTGCTCATTTCCACATTATCTATGGCTACTTTCACAGTACAACAGCAGTGTTGAATAGTTATTACAGAACTTAAACCTCACAAAACTGAAAATATTTACTGACATTTTACAGAAAACACTTGCTCACAGCCACTCTAACCATGGAGATCCATGCCATATTCTGAACGTGCTAAGAGGTAAGTGTAATTCTTTCTCACACACAGTCCTAGGCTGCCTTCCTTACCTTGTGAACTTTCATCAAGTTGATGGCAGTAAGGATGACCAGAAGAATATTTACTCAATTCTAATCAAATGACCTCTGAATCAAATTGGTCTATAGAAATTCCAGTAGTCTTCAACTATCATTATTCCAATGGGTATACAGAAAAGCTTTTAGCTGCTTATGTTTAAAAATAAATTTAGACTTAATGACTGGATACTCTCATAATTGAAAATTATATAAGGCGCTAGGCGGCACTGTGGTGCATGTCTATAATCCCAGCAACTCAGGAGGCTGAGTCAGGAGGATCATCTCAAATTCAAGGTCAGAGGAATCCTGTGCAATTCAGCAAGACCCCATCTCAAAATAAAAAATGAAAAAGAGGCTGGGGTGCAGCCCAGTGATGGAACACTGTAGGTTCAATCCCCCAGTACTGCAAAAGAAAAAAGAAAGTATAGAAGGTATGAACAAAAAAATATATTGAAAGTTTAAATTAAAAAGAAAAAATGATTGCAGTATAAGACATGTTGCCATTAATCCCCCCTCAAAAATATACTCCTTGGCTTCAAACACACTTATTCTATGATTAGTACCACTTTCTGAAGCAGTTCTGGAAGTTTTCTATCATGAATGTCTTTAGTTTCATTCTCAATCATGACAACATTCCATGTCACACATCACTTTTGATATGGCAATTTTTGTCAAATACAAATATTATGAGGTGTTCTCATCCACCTTATTTACCATATCAGCACTATGTGACTTCTGGCCCTTCCTCAAAGTCAAAATGACTATAAAACATAGATGTTTTGATTTAGGACATTGAGGCAGCCACAACAATGCAATTAAGATACTCATGATAAAGGACTTCAAGAACAGCTTCAGAAAGTGGCAAGAATCATGGTATAAGCATGTTCTAGGCCAAGGGGCATATTTTGAGGGAGATTAATGGCAATGTGCCTGCAACCATACCACTATGGCCTCTGATCCTGTCAGATCTCGGAAGCTAAGCAGGGTCGGGCCTGATTAGTACTTGGATGGGAGACCATCTGGGAACACCAGGTGCTGTAGGACTAGGAGAAGGACTGGCATCCCACTCTCAGAAAGCAATCAGCCATGGGAAACCATACGAATAGCAGAGAAGTAATACTGTTTTGCCTGTTTTACATAGGGTCACTATGAGTTGGACACTGACTCAACAGTACCTAACAACAATGGCAATGTGTCTTTTATTATAATGTTTTTTTTTTATTTAAACATCCACCCTATATTTTGGTCACATCTTATAATGAAGATAAAATAGAAGTTATGGACAAATTAGTAATGTGGTATTAGCTAACTGTACAATACAAACTCTCTGGAAAATGGCTAAATCCTCCATTTCTCTGTAGGCTACTGACATCCAGCATGACGCTCCTGATATTTGAGACATAGTTTCCAATTTTCAAAAGGCTTTATAAACTAATGATCAAAAGAAGGGAAACTAGCTTTTGCTGACTACCTAATATATACTTTTTACTAAACTTAATACCTTACATTAAGTAATTCATTTAGTCCTCCCAATAGCCTATGAAGTATTATTACCCTCTTTGCACAAATAAAGACATTCAACTCAGGTAAACAAGCATTCCCCAAATATCAGAGTCTAGATTTGATACTCCTATGGAAGATATAATTCCATAATTCCTCAAATATCTTGAGTTAAATGAACTCAAACTTCACAAGGTATTTTGTCCAGGGTGTTATTCAAAATCCATAACAATAGATATTAGCACCAAAACCAAACTCCTACTTGCCAAACATCACTTTGTCACTGGATTTTGGAGAATTTCAAGGGCTTCTGGGGAAGAGTCTGGAATGGTAAGGGTAATTGGAGAGCTCAGGAAGGCATATCTTTATCAACTGCTATGGAAGCATTTCCCCCTCAACAACAACAACAACAATGTTGTTGTTGTTAGATGCTGTCAAGTTGATATCCGACTCGTAGCGGCCCTATGTACAACAGGCAAAACAATATTGTCAGTGCTTCTCTGCTGTTCATAGGGTTTTCAACATCAGATTGATTTTTGGGAGTGGGTTGCCTGGTCCGTCTCCCAAGCCTAGAACACCAAGTACTAACCAGGCCCAACCCTGCTTAGCTTCCAAGATCTGATGGGATCAGATGCCACAGGGCTACGGCTGTAGGCCAACAACAACATGGAAGCATTTTAATATTTTAACTATTGGGACAACTGTACCAGTGCCATCTTGCTGAAAAATAAAGCTAGAGGTCATTAAAACTCAAAATTTGCAGTTATGCAGAAGCATAACCAAGATTAATCACCTGAGCAATGTGGCTGAGTAAGCTCTGTGAGACCAATATGCCCACTTTAGTTCTCAATGACAGGCTCTGATACTACAATGTTAACTCAGGCAAACAGAAGATAGAAGGCAGTGCTTCTCAAAGATTTTCACACTTTCTCTGCCATGTTTTACCATCTTCTCTATCATACTCAGATTGTTTCATAAACACTTCCCTGCGGTTATCTGTAATGCCTGGGGTTTCAATGCTCTGATTCTTAGTGCATTAAATAAACACTGACTAAAAGATGCCCTGTATCATACAAAGAACACAGACTGGCCTACTCAGCACTGTAGAGCTTCTCATGAGGCAATGGCATGGCACACCATACAAATCATAGATTTTAATTATTTATTGGAATGATGTGCAATAATTTAATGTGTTAAGTCCTTCTTCTTAATAAGTTATTTGAATACAAAATACTAAAAGTACTGCATTACAATTTAAATTTATGTACATCATAGAGAAAGATCAATCTCCATTTTATGGAAGCAAATCATTCTTGGAAAATATTTGAAAATTATATAGAGAAGAAAGAAAAAAGAGAAAGTACTAACAATTAAATGCATGCTAAAACATATTTGAAGTAGTGTCATAGCACAATTTTACCCAGAGTTATAAAATTTTATGTTCTTGATTAACATTTTAACACTGGTTTGAAATAACTGGTTTCCCAAGTATTGACTGTAAAACAGTCTGAGCATCTCTCAGCACAATTTTTATTCATTTTTAGATTTATAATGAAGTGTTTTATAGATAATCAAAAACTGAGGTTTGTAAAATGGGATTACAATAAAAAGAAGCTAGGAATGTGTGTAGAATATAGCAATAGAAATACCATATATATAAATATACAACTTATATATGCACTCTGAAATAAATTTGCTCTTCTAAATTGAAAGTATTGATGTACACGGAAGTTATTTTAAAAACTAGATCACAGGCAGTAATTTTGCTTTCCCTTGACATTAACCCAAATGCATCTCATTCTGTCCTCAACGGGCTGTCCTCAACAGGCTCTAAGCAAAACATCTTCCTTTTTATCTTAAGAAGTAGAAAACATTGCCATTGTTTAAAAGTCTTTATCTGGATGGCCAAAGGGAAATAAGCTCTCAAAATGTCAATTTTCTTTGTTATTACACAGATAACTGCCATTTTAATAACATGAAATGTATTTGGAATAATTAGAAAATAAAATTTAGAACTGATGTTTGATTTTGAGGCTACTCACCACTCCTGGCTTACAGTTGTGATAGCAATGCTTGGAAGTGTTGTCAAAGGCAGTGTGGTCGGCCTGGAAATGCCATCTCCTTCTGGGGTCCTTGCCCTTTCACTCTGTCTTTGAGACAGTGGTGGTAACTGTAAGTTTCCTGAGCAACACCTTCTCCCTCTCCAGAGGTCGATCCCAAGTGTGTTACTGGAAGAACTGTAGGATTTACTCAAGCTATATTCAAAATAATCTTTAACATTCTGGAGGAACCACAGAGAAAGAAAAAAGAAGAAAAAGATAATGAAATTCAAATGTTTAGAATGGTAGAGGGAAATAAGAAATTAAATGATCAAGTAGTCATTTATAAAGTCCTGATTCATAATCTCCCAACTAGAATCTAATATTGATGTCAACAGCTTAAGAGACCATAAACTTTCTCAACTTTTAGAACAAACTGATGAGTTACATATTCCTGGAGATCTTTCAGTCCATAAATAATGCTTACTAGGAATAGCATACAGATTGGAGGACCTATTTTCTCTTTTTATTTATTTTTCTTTCTTTTTTTCACTTGCTGAAATCAAAGTTTCTAAATTGCAAGTATATTTAGGAGGTCAATGTTACTCTGTAATGTGCAAACCATAATAAAGTTAGTTCCTTGTTCAATATTTTAAAGTAAAAATATTTTCTATTGTAAGACAGCAGGGCATTGATAATTATGGTCGATTGGCTGTTCTGTTCCTATAAAATCATCTTCTTGTGGTTGGTGATTCTTTTTTTTTTTTTAGGAAGAATTGGTCAAATTGTATAAGAGCTCAGAGAAAGAAGTATACCTTATCCAGGGCTGAACTGTCATGTTCAAGTACATGCCATAATGCTGACATGAATTGAATATTTGTGAGAGGACAAAAGCATTGTGCTATAACCAAAGATAAGAGTTATTTATTCTTTCCATATCTCTTGGTGACTGTGTTTCCTGGTACTGCTGGGACTGGAATTCCCAAATGAGCTTCTTTCTGCCTGGTGTGCCATTCATACCAGCCTAAAGAAAGAAAATGCTACCACACTGCAGTGGCCATTGATAGCAACTTGAAATTTAAAAGCTGTAACTTTCACCCTCTACACTTAACACAAAATAATGGAAGTCCTATCATGGGGCCAAGGTTGTTGTTAGGTGCCATCCAGTCAGGTCTGACTCCTAGTGACCCTCATAGGGTTTTCAATGGCTGATTGTCTTGGGATTTCTTTGGGAGTGGATTGCCATGTTCTTCTCCCATTTTTGCAGTGCTGTGAGCTATACCCCAGCATCTTAGGCCAAGGTTACCTAACTGGAAATCATTCTGTAGCCTATAAACACAGGTGCTTCCTACCAACTCATCAGACTAGGTTTAGGAGGACCTGAGATTTGACTCCTCAGGCTTAAACTAACAAAAGTTCTCTGCCCACCTCTTCACTACCTAACTGGCCCTATTCTAGTTCACACAAGAATAATGAACTCAATCTTGAGGGTCTGCTAGGGTCTCAAATTTGAGTTTATTGAACAGAGACTTGATGTACATCTACTATAATTTTTCATTGTGCGACTAAAGAAGGTTACAATAACCAAAAGAGGCATAGTATGTCTTCTCACAGAACCTCTGTTCCAGTGATTTACATTATAATATCCACACAAAACCATATTCTGATGAGAGAAATCTGGACAAGAAAAGGCTTGTCAGTTTTCAGATGTCCCACTTCACCTTACAGGAAAGGGGATATTATCATATTTTCTTGTGCTTGACTTATAGTTCTGAAATATCATTTATTTGAAATTCAGTAGAACCAAAATTTGGTTAACAGGAAGATGACAAAATAATCTAGAATTTTTCTGGAGTTTGAAATATCCTGGAATGCGTCAGATTTACTCCTTAGTAACTGGTTATTATAGTAAATCCACTATAGGCCTAGCACTTAGGGCATACCAGGATACATGTACACAAAAGTGTGTGTTAGATAGCTGGGACATTAATCCAAATGTTATTTTGGAAATCTCAACTTTTAAAATGCATCATACTTTCCAAAATTCCTCTATCTCTGAATAGTCCCTAAAGAGCCAACCTTATTTTGTGTTATCCCCATGTTCCTGGAAAAGTATTTGTTTAAAAATCAGTATTCTTGTCAATGTAATTCCAAACAGTTATCACAAAGGAAGAGTTAGTGTGAAATCCTGTGGTGCCTAAGTAGGAAAATCTGGGGGAAAGAAGGCAGGAGACACCACATGGATTGATCTCTGTCCTATCCTCACATTAAATTCAAATTGTGCTGTTAGGTACAATTGAGTCATGTCAGACTCATAGCAACCCTGTATGTAACAAAATGAAACATTCTTTGCCTGACACTATGTACGTATGTCCCTGCTATTCAAAGGGCTTTTGATGGGAGATTGCTTTGGGAGTGGACTACCAGGTCACTCTCCCATTTTTGCAGAGCTGGAGATCGAAAACCCAGGGCCTCAAAGCACAGAGAGCAAGTGCTCTACCAACTAAACTAAACCTCAGCACTGACATGTACAGAGGGCATATTTAGTGTCTAAGTAGTCAAGGTTTTATTAATGTTGTCATGTTTTGTCTATTTAAGTCATTTTTGGAGTGCTCCTAATTTTTAAATTCTTCCATTCACACTTACGGTTAGAAAATGGTATGAGGTACTTTTCACAGGACTTACAGTGTGGTTAGGTTCACATTTAATTTTTACCACAGGCTAGTTTTTCAAACCTTATGATATCAAAGATGGCAACTATAGGAAGTACCCTCAAATGACTTTCAGGGCCCCTATTGAGACTAAATGTCATGATGTCCCATCAGACAATAATAAAAGTAATCTTTTCCTTGAAAAATGTTGGTTTTATCATAGTCAGTCATCACCAATTTTAAGAGTAGCTTGCCTGGAGGTAATTCTTGTCACTCTCACTATTTTCTCTTTGACACAATCTCCTAAAGTCTGTGACCAGAAATGCAAAACCACATGCAAAGTATACATGTGGATATTTGTGTTTTGGTTACAATATCCCCCCACACACACACATACACACACACAAATATGTATATAGTATAAATTATATGTAACTATATATATATACAAAAGCTATTCTCTCTCTACATATATATACATAAACATATGTGTATATATATATATATATATATACATATATATCATTTATGCATATCTCCTGGTTTTTCTCTCTGAGTCTTTTTAGTTATTTCCCTTTTCAGCTCCTCCATAAGCCTGGAGCTCCTTACTCTCTAAAAAATCTTATAGTCCCTGTAGTCATAATCAATTGCTTTTGACTATGTTCAGTACTTGGACTGCACTTAATTTAGCTCCCATTTATGGAAGTTACTTCCCAAGTACAAAGCACTGAACTCATATTATTATCATACTAAGTCTCTTATTAAAGGTGTTTGTATACTGCAAGTATATAAAGTCAGGACTCATGGTTTATTCATTTGTATATTCTCACAGATCCAAGCATAGGGTCCTGCATGCAGTAAAGGCCTTCATATTCATTGTTCCCTTTTTCAGAAATGTTCCTTTCACAGGTCTTCATAGTGTACACTCCTTCACTGCTTATATGCCATCTCCACATACTGCTCTTCCATAAATACCCTATTTTCACCACCCAATAATTCTTAGCATTCCTGACCAATTTCATTTTTCCATATAGCCCTTATCATAGTTGGGATTATTTTATAGTTTATTAATTTACTTATGTCCATGTCTCTGGAGGATAAGCTCCAAGTAGACAAGTATTTTGTGGTATTTCTTATTTAATCTCTAGAATTTAGAACCATATTTGACACATAATAGGTCCTAAATTAATATTAGATGAAAGTATACTGAGTTAAAATAGATGAAAATAAAATATCTTTGACATAAGAGTGAAAACTTACTGAAAGAGTATGGTATATAAAATATAATTTGCTAAATTTTTGCTGTAGCAGTGAGGCACAAAATACTGTGGGAAATATTCAACATGATCTTCTGCACTGTGTTTAAATGGTTGAGTTGCATCATGAAAAGTTTTAGATTATCACTGTCCACCAGAATTAAGGGGTAAGTCATAATTAGGAGTGAAATGTATTATTTTAAATTTTCTAGTAGCCACATTAAAAAGTAGAAATAAACAGGTAAAATTTATTTTAATACTATATTTTACTTAGCTTAGTATATCTAAAATATTATCATTTCAACATGCAATCAACACAAAAATTGTTAATGGAATGTTTTGAATTTTTAATATTTGCACAATATATTCAAAATTCAAGATCTATTTTATTTTTATAGCACATTTTCATCCAGGTTAGTTCTAAATAATCACATGTAGCTAGAGACTACCATATTAGACAGGGTAAATCTAAGCAGTATTTTTCTACTCTGATTATAATGGAATTAATAATCATTAAATGTGCTCTGTTTTTTCATATTTTTACAAGCTGCCTTCCTCTTCTTTTGACTGTGGCAACCATATACTCTGGGAGAATCAGGATTATTTCAGTAAAATACAATGAAAAAGAAAAAAAAATATGGTCTGCCCATCTTTAGTGGACATTGCTCAGTTTTAATCTTCAAAAAAACTCAGAACATTGGAACATATGGTATATAAACAGTATAAAGAGACAATCCCATGTTTTGATTCTGCTTTCATTTTTTTTAAGAATAAGAACTTCTAAATTCCAGAAGTTTTCCTCTAGGTACCTAACTTAAAGGATGGAAATCTGAACACAGTTTTCATCATTGGTATAAGAAATTAGAATATAACAAGGGAAATTTTCTTCTGGCTTCCGGCTCAGGAGCAGAGAAAGGAGAAAATAGTAAATGAAATATTATTATATGAGATGAGAAAGGGCAAGCTAAGTAGGTCCCTCAATACAGAAAAGTAGAAATGACAATGGCAAAATAGTGTGTTTTGGAGGCAAAATCCTAAATAGGTTGCACAAGTCTGGTTCCTTCAGCACTTGGGAGTCTAGAAGTTTCCATAAGCCCCATAGGGACACAGAAGGAAGCAGAGAGTTAGCCCTAGGGTGCCTGCTGTGGGTTTGTCCTATCAGGAAGCAGCAGGACCACAGAGTCCAGCGAGTGAGTACTTTAAAGTCAAGGCTGAACAGTAAGCTGAGCTGAGACTTTTAAATGACCAGAGTTCCATGTTTCACTGAGAGCTTATGAGAAGAGCCCAGGCAGTGGGAGAGAAAGTCAAACTCCCAATGACCTGGGAAGATGCAGTGCTTATATTCAGAGCTGCCATTCCCTACTATGTGTGCAACCACATCAAAGCAGTGCTGGGCCAAAACAGACACTGACAACCAAAGACCTAGGAAAATGAACAATTCCTAACTGGACAACAGTAGAGGCCAGAAGAAAGGATAATATAAGACAAGGACAGTACTGTCGTTGTTGCTGTTAGGTACTGTCAAATTAGTATTCGACTCATACCGAACCTATGTACAACAGACGAAACACTATTGTTGTACTTCTCTGCTATTCATAAGGTTTTCAATGGTGATTGTTTTTTTGGAGTGGGTTACAGGGTCCTCCCAAGCCTATAGCACCTGGTGTTCCCAGGCAGTCCCCCATCCACGTACTAACCAGGTCCAACCCTGCTTAGCTTCCAAGATCTGATGAGATTTGATGCCACACTGGTATAGCTACAGGCAAGGACAGTACTATACACCTCATATTCTAGTTCTACTTTAACATAATTAAGTTCCCCACTTTGTCCACATGCTACATAGTTAAAGGCAAGGAATAAAAACTGAAGGAAATCATAAATGACTGGGCATTTCCCCAAACTTCCATTTTACATTAATTGGCAATATCAAGTTCTTCATGGTCTCTCTCTCATCTGGGAAAGAGGAATTTATCAGTAAAATTAGCTATTACAGAAAATAAAGGAAATCAGTCTTTTCCCATCCTTCCTTACTTTCCTTTTGCACATCTGATTGCTGTTTTTAGGTCCCGTTGAGTCAGGTCTGAATCAAAGTGACTCTAGGTACAACAGAACGAAACTTTCCCCAGCTCTGTGCCAAGCATACCATCTTCTTTATGTTTAATCCAATAGTGGGAATCACTATGTTAATCCATCTAGCTGAGGGTTTTCCAATAAAATCTCTATGACTAGCAGAGAAACACTGCACATCTGTTTAGATGCATATAACTGTTACATTAATTATAAAGAATAATGAGGTCAGAAGTACATAATTAATGACATACTAATGAGGGAACTAGTCAGTTGAAATCTAAGAGGTAATATGACCAAAATTCAAAGCTCTATGGTGTTGTTTCTTGTTAAGTGCTGTACAGTCAGGTCCGACTCATAGAGACCCTAAGCATAACAGAACAAAACACTCCCCATTTCTGTACCACACTCACAATCTCACTTATGTTTAAGCCCACTGATGCAGACACTGTGCCAATCCATTTATTTAAGGGTTTTCCTTTTTTTGGTTGACCTGCCACTCTCCCAAACAAGATGTCCTTCTCCAGGGATTGCTCCCTCCTGACTACATGTCCAAAATACGAAAAACACAGTCTAGTCATCCTGGCTCCCAAGGAGCACTCTGGCTGCACTTCTTCTACAGAAGATCTTTTGGTTCTTTTGGCAGTCCATGGTATATTCAATATTCATCTCCAAGACCATAATTCCAAAGCATCAATTCTCCCATCTCCCGTGTTCAATGTCCAGTTTTCTCAGCCATATGATGTAACTGAAAATACCATGAGTCAGCACATCTTCATCTTCAGTGTGATATCTTTACTTTTCAATACTTTAAAGAGGTCTTTTGCAACAGCTTTTTCCCAGCATAATGTGTCTTTTGATTTCTTGACTGCAGCTTCCACGGGTATTGATTGTAGAACCAAGTAAAACAAAATCTTGGACAACCTCAATAATTTCTCCATTTATCACGAAATTTATTTACTGACCCAGTTGTAACAATTTTTGTTTTGTTGATGTTGAGGCATGATCCATACTGAAGTCTGTGTTCTTTGATCTTAATCAATAAATGTTCCAAATTCTCTTCACTTTCAGCAAGTAGAGTTGTGTCATCTGCATAATGCAGGTTGCTAATGAGTCTTCATCCAATCATAATGTACTTCCTCATAAAGTCCAGCTTCTCAGATTACTTGCTCAGCAGAGAGATTGAAGAGGTCCAGTGAAAGGATAGAGCCCTGATGTACAACTTTCTCAACTTTAAACCAGGCAGTGTGTCCTTTTTCTGTTTGAATGACTAACTCCTGGACCATGCACAGATTCCTCATGAGTACAATTAAGTACTCTGGCATTCCCCTTCTTTGCAGTGATATCCATAATTTGTTATGATCCACACAGTCAAATGCCTCTGTATAGTCAATAAAGCATAGATAGACACCTTCCTGGTATTATCTGCTTTCAGCTAATATCCAACTGACATCAGTAATGATATCCCTGGCTTCATGCCCTCTTCTGAATCGTCTTGATTTTTTGGCAGTTCCCTATCTATATACTACTGCAGTTGCTTTTGAATGATCATTAGCAAAATTTTGTTTGCATATGATATTAATGGTATTGTTCAATAGTTTCCATATTCAGTTAGATCCCCTTTTGGGGGAATAGGCACAAATAGGGGTCTTTTTCAGTCAGTTGGTCAGGTATCTACTTTCCAAATCTCTTGGCATAAACAAGTGAACACCTCTAGTACTGCATTTGTTTGTTGAAACATCTCTATTGGTATTCCATCAATTCCTGGAGATGTGTGTTTCACCATTTCCTTTAAGACAGATTCCACTTCTTTCTTTATTACCATTGATTCCCAATCATATGCAACCTCTTGAAATAGTTGGTCATCCACCAATTTTTTTTTTTTTGGTGTAATGACTCATTTCTTGTGTTGTTTCATATTTTCCCTGTAGAATCCTTCACTATTGCCACTTGAAGCTTTAATTTGTTCTTCAATTGCTTAAGCTTGAGAAAAACAGAAGGTGTTCTTCCCTTTGGGTTTTCTATCTCTAGGTATTTGATTTTGTGTTCTCAAACTGCCCTTTGAAATCTTCCACTTAGTTCCTTAACTTCATCATGTCTTCCTTTTACTTTGTTGTTGTTGTTGTTAGGTGCCATGGAGTTGTGTCTGACTCTTAGCAACCCTCATAGGGTTTTCAATGGCAGATTGTTTTGGGATTGCCTTGGGAGTGGGTTGCCAGGTCTGTCTCCCATTTTTGTGGTGCCGGGAATCGAACTCGGGACCTCAGAGCCTGCAGAGTGGCGCTCTACCAACTCAGCTAAATCCTAGCCCCTCCTTTTACTTTAGCTGCTCGATATTCAAGAGCAATTCTCAGAGTTTCTTTTGACATATAATTTGGCCTGTTCTTTTTTCTTGTCCTTTTAATAACCTTTTGCTTTCCTCATGAATGATGTCTTTGATATCATGCCACAACTCATCTGGCCTTTGATCATTTGTGTCTAACACATCAAACCTGTTCTTGAGCTGGTCTCTGAACTCAGATGGGATAAACTCAAGGTTATATCTTTGCTCTCATACACATATTCTAATTTTCTTCAGTTTCAATTTGAACCTGCATATGAGCAATTGATGGTCTGATCCACAGTCTGCACCTAGTCTTTTCTGACATTTGAACTGAATTGAACTTTCCCATTGTCTCTTTCCATAAATGTAGTCAATTTGGTGCCTATAAGTTCCATATGGTGAATTCCACGTGTATAGTTGCCATTTATGTTGGTGAAAAAATGTATTTGTAATGAAAAGGTCATTGGTCTGACAAAATTCTATCATGTGATCTCCATTATCATTTCTTTCACCAAGGCCATATTTTCCTGAACCTTCTTTTTTCCAACATTTGCATTCCAGTCACCAGTAATTATCAGTACATCCTGATCACATGTGTGATGAATTTCACATTGCAGAAGCTGGTAAAAATCTTCCCTATCTTCATTTGTGGTCTTAGTAGTGGGTACATAAATAGTCATATTAACTGATCTTCCTTTTAGGCATACAGATATTATTCTATCATTGATAGCATTGTAATTCAAGACAGTTCTTGAGATGTCTTTTTTGATGATGAATGCAACCCCATTTCTCTTTATCTGTCATTCCCAGCATAGCAGACTACATGATTATCTGATTCAAAGTGGCCCATGCTAGACCCTCTTAGCTCACTGATCCCTAGAATGGTGTTGTTTATGCACTCCATTTCCTTTTTGAGGATTACTAATTTTCCTAGATTCATACTACATACATTCTATATTCCAATTACTAATGGATATTTACAGTTGTCCCTCACCATTTTGAGTTATGACACATCAGCCAATGGAGGTCCCAAGGGCTCAATTCCATTCCTGTCATTAAGGTATACTCTACTTTGCAGAGGACATTCCTCCCCAGTTGTCTTTTGTGTACCTTCCAACCTGGGGGGCTTATTTTCTGGCACTATATCTAATGGTGGTTCTCTGCCATTCGTAAGGTTTTCAATGGCTGTTTCAAGAGTGAGCTGCTAGTTCCTACTCCTTAATCTCTCTTAGTCTGGAACCTCAGCTGAAGCCTGTCCACCATGTATGACCATGTTGGTATATGTAACACCAGTAGCATAGGTTTCTGCATCACAGTAACATGTAAGCCCCCATAGTATGACAAACTGACAGATATATAGGGATATAGATAGTGAGTCTTCATATTTCTTCAAGTGACTTTGAGCAGGAGTTTTCATACATAATATACATGCATAGCTACTCTTGGGTCTTTTTAAAGCCTGATTTGCAGGTCTCAGGTGCGACCTGAGATTCTGCATTTCCAATAAACACCTAGGTGAGGCTAATGCTGGTCTGAGGACCATACTTGAGTAGCAAAGGCCTACAGAAAGTATATATGACAATCTCCTTAGGAGTAGTTGCCAAGAACTCTATCACAGGGAGTGACTTTCTAAGGTTAGCTGTCCATGGGCAAAAGGGTTGGAAAATGCCATCAAAGGATAGTTAATGCAAGTTATGTGGAAAGAGGAATGTACTAAGTGTTAAATGTGAGCACAGATTGGAGACGGGTATTTTTATGAATGAAAACCACAAAGCTGAAACTCAGTCCATCTGTAAGCTGTAAAGCGTGAATTGTTCCTGTTGCCCACCTCACAGAATGCAGGGTTCCAGTGCTGTCAATGTACATGTCATCGAAACACTCAGTCACTGAGTAGGTGCATTAAATACCTGTCTGCCACTGAATAGAAATCAGATGTGGATTAGAGTCACATGCAGATGGGATTCACATGTGAATTCTCAAGAGAGAGCATCTGATTTTGTAGCCCTCTAAAACTGTTGAAGGGTATAGATTAGAATTGACAATGTACAGTATCAAGTGACTTCTTTACTAAACAAAGTGTTGGAGGAATATGGCAACTATACCTTTTGCTACTTACATCATCTGCTGCCACTGTCATCACACTCCTGCTTTTCTTCATGATAGAGTTGGGAAGGATCCCCTCTCAGGATGTCTGCTGTTCAATGCCGTTCTCCTGACAATTGTTACAACCTACCAGAGAAAAACACACACAAAAAGGGATAGGACTATATTTTCAGTTAAACAAAAATATGTGTCATAGTCTCTGAACTAACTTGGCTAGTTGATACTGTCAAAAAAACAAAAACAAAAACAAAAACAACAACCAAAAAAAAAAAAAAGGAAAGGAAACCAATATAAAAATGTACATGAAACAAAAAAATCTTTATCTCAACCTTTACCTCAAATGTAAACCTCTCCCATATGTAAGTATATAAGCAAATACTCATCACAGATAACTTTGTTGTTGTTGTTGTTAGGTGACATCGAGTTGGTATCCGACTCATAGCAACCCTCATAGGGTTTTCAATGGCTGAGTGCTTCGGGATTGCCTTGGGATTGCCTCGGGATTGCCAGGTCCTTCTCCCATTTTTGTGGTGCTGGGAATTGAACTCGGGACCTCAGAGACTGCAGCACAGCGCTCTACACACTGAGCTAAATCCCAGCCCACAGATAACTTTGTTGTTGTTGTTAGGTGCCGTCGAGTCGGTATCCAACTCATAGCGACCCTCTGTACAACAGGGGAAACACTATTGTAAGTGCTTCTCTGCTGTTCATAGGGTTTTCAATGGCAGATTGATTTCTGGGAGGGGGTTGCCAGGTCCTTCTCCCAACAGATAACTTTAGCAACCAATATTTAGAAAGAGCCAAGATCTCCTGTTTTAAATTACACATCTGGCCATTTTGAGGGTGATGCTGCAGTTCCTGACATCTATTTTATGAGCTCAACGGGAGAAACAGAGAATTTCAACAGTATCACCAAAATTAAAGGCTGTGCCCTGGTCCTGCAAGCTCCAGAGGAAAACTAGTCACTGGTTTATGAAGACTCAGGCTATTAAAACAGGCCAGAATTTAAAGTCTACTCATAAAACAGGTGCCAAGAGAGTATGAAAAATTCCAAGAATTTAACTGGAAATAAATGTACTATAAAAATCATCAAGTCCAGAAAGTGTTAGTCTGTATGCTCTTTCACAAGATCTTGGAATAAAAAAAGTCCTGTATTGTTGCTGAGCTCAAGAACTCCTATGTGTTTCTCAATGTTTATGTGTAAACTCTCAATATATGCCAGGTTTGAAAAGTCTGCTTCTCTAGTATGACGATATATATAGATTAAAAGCTTGATGGAATTGTAGCTATGTGACTAGGAATACTAAGTAGTGGCATTGTACCATCACCCAGGAAACCAGGGTTGAATTTCTAACACATAATTTGACTATATTATGCAGGAGTTGGCTGCGAAACTGACAAATTAGATAAGAGAATGGGGGAGGGAAAACTTTGCCTTTGCCTTTGTATGTGTGTAAGGAAGAGAACCCCACAGGCTCTTCAGGTATATGATTCAATATACCAAGGAAAATAACTTCCTCAGCATATATTGAAGAATGATTACAAATATTGTGTTCTTCCTATGCTGACCCAACAGCAACAGACAGAAATTTAGCTTTTGTACTAAGGCTGCTTGAATCCAAACAAAAATAGATAAGTAACATATTTTACCACAGGGTTTTGTTCAATTTCAAGGGTCCCTATAGGGCTTACCTTTTAAGATGTTTATGCTCCTAAGTTTAAAAACAACCAAGATTCACATTTAGTTCTAAATGCAGGATACAGAACTGTACATACCTAAAGACTATGAAAATGTGATCATAGGAAAACATATTAAAGAAGCTATGTAAAATGATAACTGTGGAAGTGTATGAGTTCTAGGAGTTTTGTTACTAAATAATGAGTGTAATGTGCTTAATGGAGATAATGAAGAACAATATGGCAATCAAAAATATAGAAAGAAACCTTATAAGCCACATGTAACACATATAGGGAGATGTCATGGTAAGGAAATTAGTGACAGTTAAAATGTTCCAAGAGAATGGCAGTAGATCCTTTTGAGAAGCAAGAGTACTTTTGTGAGGTGCTAGCCATAGAAATTAACTTCTATGTTTTATGATCCTTTTGAGTGTGAAAGTTTATTGGGACAATTTATGTACCTTCAACCAGGAACTTGTTCTGACTAGGAAAAAAAGCAGGATTACAAGTTACAAGGCAGTTTTCCAAATGTTCTAGAATAAAAAAATGTTACTTTTACATTCAGAAATAAAACCAACATCTGTTACATAAGACAAGGAAAAAGAAAGCAAGAATTTTTTTTCTGGATTTTCCTCCTCTGCTCCTCCAGGTGCACTCTTCACCCTTCATCTTCCAGCCCTGGCAGGCTGGTCCTTAGAGAATACGGTTGTGGTTGCTCTAGCCTTCTGGCTACTGGGTCTGTTCAGCCAAGAGGAGGCAGTTGAAGGAGACCAGAGGGCAAAAGGAAAGAGAGGTCTCTTTCTGTTGCCATAGTATAACAATGACCTGAGTCCTGAACTCTAGGACACAGCTGCTGCAGATCGCCCTCTTTAGGCATGGAACTGGTAGCAGCTTGGCACAGTTGCTCACATCAAGCTAGTTTGTTGCCCCTCTTTGGATATTCTCTACCCTACCCATTCCTTCAGGAAATAATATCTTAATTAATTTTTCTTTCATCCCTTCTGGGAGTGCAATGTTTCTTGCTAGGTTCCTGACAGAGATTCCCCCCATCCAAAAAAAAAAAAAATCTTTACAAAGCCAGAGAGACATTTAAAAATATTCTCCCTCAGTGCCTATTACAGTGACTGTCACAAGTAGGGTCTCCATAACTAATTGTTCAAAGAATAAATGAGCAAGATCTAGTTAGAGTTCTAGGATAGTTTTCATACTTTGAGAAAAGGTCAATGGGCATTATCTCAGGTGTCTTTCATTAGTCAGAAATAGTTTTATGATCTCACTCATGGGTAGCAGTTTTAATTATGTTTGGGAATTCCAAAAAGCATGAGAATGGGGATTGCATATACTATATTATTGCTGAGTGTTGATGTCTGTTGCTTTTCATTTAGCCTAACACAGTTTGAGGGTTGACTTTGGGCCAGTTTGAGTACTCTACATATATGACTTCAATGATCTCACAAAAGTAACAAACCAAGGTAGGCACAATTATTATGACAGGTGAGGAAATGAAGTCCTGGGAAGGCAATGGAACATGCCCAAAGTCACACGCTCCACAGGTTAATATAAAAAGAATTTCCAGTTCCAAGCATGCTTTTTGTCGTATGTGGAATATAGAAGAAAAAAAGACATGAAAGTACAAGGGGGACAGTTAGGGAAGAGGAGGATCAGGGAAGAGAGCAAAGTGAGTAAGAGAGGGTAATGGGGGATGAATATGATAAAAATACAGTACACACATGTATGAAAATACCACAATGAAACCCAGTATTTGTACAACTAATATATGCTAATAAAAAGATTTTTAAAAATAAATAGTCAAACCAAGCCTCTTAACCTATCACTATACATTTGGTTGGTTCTTATTGACAACTTTCAAGGTAGAAGAAAATGAAATGATATTTTTTATTTGTTCCAATGTTGGAAATATAACTAAAGTTGATCAGCTTTTTAGAACTATACTCTCTAATAATATAAGAACAAAAATGAGTGATTTTAAAAGATACTAAAGTTTACAAATGCCTCAAATTTAAATGTTGTAAATGCCAAAACAGATTCTCTTAATTTGAGATTATTCTTACATTATAAAATTCACTTCCTAAGAAATAGATCACCACATGCTTTATTAAAAGAAAGTAATAGTCAGGTGCTCTGGCACACGCCTGTAATCCTAGCAACTCGGGAAGCAGAGGCAGGAGGATCTCAAGTTCGAGACCAGGGGCAGTCTGCATAATTTGGTGAGACCCTGTCTCAAAAAGTGAAAATATTGGTTAGGGGCACAGCTCAGTGGTACAGCAATTGCAAAGCATGCAAACACGAGATCCTGGGTTCAACCCCCAGTGCTGCAAAAAAGGAAAGTATTTCTAAGATGTTGACTAAAAATTTCATTTGTCATATATTTTAATAATTTTCCCCATAGTTTTATATTTTACCACTTAAAATATGCTTTTAAACTTGCATCAATTCTTTGTAACATTCTGTAATTTTCAAAGTCTACAAGATTCTTTACATATATGTATCTTTTCCTCATTTTCCTTTCTCCACAGAGACTTAAAAGCAAAAATGAAGGAAAGGCTACTGGCTGCTATAGAAATTGTGTGAATTTGATCTTTTACAGGATACAGTTAATAGTGCCAGTGATCCCTGGCTGATAAGAATTTCAGTGAATAATGATAATCATATAAAAATCCTATATCATAGTTACATGCTACACCAAACTATACAGTAATGAAAAAATAAAGGTGACATTTAGAGTTTTTAGGAATGCTACTTTTTTCCAGTTTAAAGAGCACCTTTATTCTGGAGATGATGTTCAATGAAGTTCCATTTTGTTGTGTGTGTAGTTGATTTATGGAACATTTTGAACTTGGAGGGACACAGATAGGAGTGAACTGGTTTTAATTTTTCTCCAACAACTGCTTTCCATTTGCAATGTCAAGTCTATCTCCTGTTCCTTAACAACAATTCCATTGGGTCCATAACTCCACTCTTATTGCTGCTCTCAGTCATATCTCCTTCCCCTTCCCTAGCTCAGCATCTGGTGAATAGGACTTGGAGTGAGAAGAGGGAATGGTCTTCATCTTCCTTCTGTCCTTCCTCATGTAGCCCTTCCACATTATGGGAGAGTAGAAGGATTAACGAAAAGGTTAAAGTTTTGCTTAACTGTGCATGTCACTGCAGCTGTCTTTTTAAGTGCCATTGCTTCCCTGGGAAAATCAGACTGGACACTCATGCCTTCTCTAAGGCTGTGTCCAAATTCTGGCTCTCTTCTAAGGAACAAGTAGGAGCTTTCACGCTGGAAAGAAATAATTTCTCTAGTCTCCTCAGTTCCCATTCTACTGATCCACATCAAAACTCTTACTGGTGGATTACCGTTGCCCAAGAGTCTATTCTCTTGAATGGAGTAATGACATGATGGCCCATGCCACAAGGTCCATTTAATGCAGAATAAGAGACTAAGGTTTGGGCTACTTTGCTTCTATTTCTTCTCTTTGTCTTGTGATATCCCTCCATTTATTTTTCTCCATGCTCAAGAGGGCTGGGATTTAGCTCAGTCAGTAGAGTGCCTCTCTGCAGTTCCTGAGTTCCCACGTTCAATTCCCAGTACTGCAAAAATGGGAGAAGGACATGGCAATCCATTCCTGAGGCAATCCTGAACCAGCCATTGAAAACACTATGAGAATCGCTATGAGTTGGACAGGACTCGATGGTACCTGACAACAACAACATGCTCAAGAAGGCTCCAAGAGCCCATCAGAACGTCATCTGTGTAAGGGATCAGTAGAGAAATAAAACACATCAGTTATTTACCAATGTTTTTCAAGACCAAGACATTCAGAATGTCACTCTGTGATGCTGTGGCTGAGATGCACATCATATATTCTCTTCCCAGCTGGCTTCCTTTACACTGTGACAATGGGAATCATTAGTAGGAAATCAGAAGAAATTTGGAGAGAAAGGAATATCTTTCTTTTACCAGGAGTAGGAACAACTTGGAGACTCCCTCTTGATAGTCACAGAACCAATTCCATGACAACACACTCTGAGGTCTTCTCTCCAGCTTCAGAGAAACCCCTAAGTGTCCCCAGCTCCTAGAGTGGTGACCAACTTTGCCCATCTAGACAACTGTAGCACCATCTTCTTCTTTGTAACCTCAGCCCTTGAGATTGTAGCTAGTTCTTGCAATTAAACTTTGGGCTACCTAGTGACCTCTTTTCATTTTCATTACCCAATAACTGTATAATCAGTGCCTTATATTAAATACTTTTTTTTTTTTTGCCTGAGACCTAAGAGATAGGGAAGCTAAACTTCCCTTTGATAAAAACATATCCCCCATCTCTAAAAGTCATTCTTCATTTTCAACATACCAATAAATAACACCTCCAGTATCTTTTCGTATGCCCTCCTTTCCTGACCCAGTCTGTTTATATGAGAGTTGAGACACTGCCAGGATGCTGATTGCTATCCTAACTTGTCAGGCTCAGAGGGAAGTGCCTAACATGTTTGTGTACAGTTCTCCTTAGAGAATGTGGAGTGCTTTGGCAGTTCTCCATCCACTGCTCAGTTTTAGTTGCCCTTTATAGCATAACAGGATATGTCCTACTCATCATCCTTTCAAACATGTTATTGTTGTTAGGTGCTGTGGAGTCAGATCTGACTTACCATGACCCTATATACAACAGAATGAAACACTTCCTGACACTGTGCCTGGCACATGATCTTTTTTATGTTTAAACCCATTGCTGCAGCCACTGCGTTAATCCATCTAGTTGAAGGTCTTCCTTTTTTTTGTTGTTGACCCACCACTCTCCCAAACATGATGTCCTTTCCAGGGATTGGTCCCTCCTGACAACATGTCCAAAATACATAAGACACAGTCTAGCCATCCTTGCTTTTTCAGACGTGGAAAAGCCCATTTATGAAATGATGGTAATGTAATAAGGCATGGACATGCCTTTCTTTCTTTTTTTTTTCCTTGACTTTAATTGAGAATGCTAAAAATTTGACAACTCTATGCCAGTTCTCTAATTCTGTGGAAACCTTACTGATTTATAAATTAGCAATATCAATACTAGACCAGTGGGCCTTAACTTTTAAAAATAACTAGCATAAAATTTAATTCAATAAAATGAGGATTTTCTGGGTTGATGTAGCATCTAATATAGTATGCATTAGGGGAAAAATGCTGGACACAGAGAATACCTGTCTCTACTCTTAACTCCTAAATCCTTCTAGGTATAGATACTAAGCTCTGGGGCTTTGGTTTCTTAAATTGTCAGATGAAGAAATAAGATTATAGTTATGTAAACTTCATGAATCCAGTGAAATTCTAGGGAACTATTGCAAATGAACATATAGCCAACCCTCAAGACTTAACAATTGCATAAATATGTCCAGAATTCAGTACATAAAGTATTACATTTGTCCCTTAAGTTTGCATTTACTGATCTCAACAACTCTCAGGAATTCAGGACTATTGCATTCAATTACTGCTGCTTTCATACCTGAATATAGAGGAGATTAAACAAAATATACAAATATGTGTCCTCCTGAAAATTGTTACTGGGGGATGATGCAAATAATGGAAGGCAAACGAATTTGGGAAAAATTTATATGCAATAAGAAAAGTTACGTTCTGTGTAAAACTGTTCAAGACTGCAACGGCTTGCATCCAACAGTTAGATCAGCATTTTTTGGAAAGAAAACTTGGCTTGTTCAATTAGGTACTTTTGAGATAAAAATTTTAGAGTGTTAGGAATTAATATAAACTTAAACTATTAGCTTAGCCTGAGAAAATGGTAAGCAACAGAGATAATGGCACTCATTTATTAGTCATCAGAAAGCAAAGCAGCTACGACATTCAATACTGCTCTGAGTAAACTGGGTCTTCTGAACCACCACTGAAAATCAAATTCTAATATAAAAAGTGTTCTTTGTAAATTACTAAAAGTGTACAAACTTGAAATCAATACCCATGTTAACATAACAGAATTTTAGTATACAATTTGTTTGTTTGAATGAGAAAATGATAAATTAATCCCAAGTTTCTCCTGTATAAATTATACCTTAGTGGATTTCTTAGTGAATTTCTCTGCAGTAAATTCTGTGGGAAACTTCTAAGGAACTGAATTATTTCTCTTATTCTAAGAAAAAAACTGGTACCACTAATTAATCATTCGAATATTAAAATATCCTATGTTGACACATGGTTTTCAGTCATGGTTGGTTCCATCTTAAATATGGGAGAAAAAACAAAGAAGTCCCATGGTGTTAGTCAGCCTTCTGCCATTGTGACAAAATACATGAGAGGAACAAATTATAAAGGGGAAAGATTTATTTGGTTCACAGTTTAGGAAATTTCAACCCATGGTCACATGGCCCTGTTGGTTTTGCCTATGACAACACACTGCACCATGGAAGGACCATGTGAGCAACCCTTAGAGCTAATTAGTAATCTTTATAAGTCTGTTAAACTTCTCTTGGATCTCAACTAATATTACCAATTTTTGATGGGATTATAAAAAGTTAAATTGCATTTATGATACAAATTGCCCATTTATATCCATCATGGATATTGAGCAATTCTTTTTGATTAATTTCTCACAACAAAACACTATTGAGAACACAAGAAAGGAAAGAAATTTACTAGATGATATGAATAATTAAAAGATGAATATTATATAGTCCTTGGCCTTTCAAAGCACACTGTCTCATTTTAGAAGAGAAGAATCAATGATTATCCAGTTTATAATACTGAATGCATCCTTGGCATATGTCAAGATCACAGTGCAGTGTAAGAATTCTCATGAGAGGAATAAACAATGGGTTCATTAGATGAACAAATGAACGAAGGCCACCTTTATGGGCAAAAAATTATCAAGGATGGTTTCATCAAGAAAACTACAGTCATTTTATACATACTGTGACTAAATAACAAAGAAAGAAGCCCTTCTAGCCCTCTTCCATCCATTTTTCTAGAGTGATTTTTAATAATGCAAAATTCCTTGTGTTACTCCCTCACTTTGCATTCATCATGACGTCCTGTTACTTTAGGAATAATGAAAACCTTTTCTAGTCCCAAGTTTGTGATCTCAACTTCATATTCTGGCTACCACTTGCTTCTCCACCTCATCCCTTTACTTACGAACTTTAGTCAAACTGGATTTAGAGTTTATCCAACATGCACTTTTTGCCTCAGAACTTATTTACATTGGAATGTATCCTCAATTTTCCTGGCTAACCCATGCTTTAGCTTTTATGTTTAATATAATTTATTCATAAAAGACTTTATTGACTTCCTCTACTAATCACAAGATTTTATCACTGTACTTTTCTTATTCACAGTATTTGTCAGAATTATATATTGATTTGTCTGAATGCACAGTTTTATACTTCCTAGGAGCTCATGGTGAATGCTATTAATTACTGTATCCCTTATGCCAAGTAATAGATGTTTGCTGAAAAACAAAGTATTTGAACGAATAAAATATGTTCTAAGCCTCTTCCTAGATCCACTAAAACAGTGATCATGAAAAGGGAACAGATAGGAGTGGGCAGGAGATAGAATCAGAATGCATGGTGAACATCAGCTGACAAATAATAAATACTGACAGCTTGCTTATTCTTACCCTTGTGATAGGAATACAAATCACCTTGTAGCAGGCCCTATTCTATAGCCCTTAATGGTATCTTCTCATGTAGACCTCACAACTATGTTTATCTCTATTTTATAGGTAAGCTTTCTGACACACAGAAAGAACTAATGACTCATTCAAGCGCACTCATCTAGGAAAAGGCAGACAGGATTCATTTCCAGGCATTGTGCCTGTGGAGTTTACAAAACCAGCCATTATTCTCTGCTGACTCTTGGAAGGCAGCAGACAAGCATATTTATCAGAGAACAAGGAATAAACGAGGATGGGTTAGGGCCAAGATATGAATGATAACTGGGAATAAAAGTGAGACTTCAGAGCAAGAAAGAAACAGGACATTTTGAAATGATGAAGCAAAAAAGAGAAAGCTCTGTAGTTTATAGAACATATGGATCCTGTAAATGGCTATTCTTTTATGTTGTCTTATGGAAATTTACATTAAATTGGAAAACTTAAACAATGTGTACAAATACGTAGATCCAAAACATAACTTACATGGTATAATAATTTGCCTGTTTTATTTTTTGCTTAAATGAGAATTCAGAAGTATTTTTTCTTCTTCTAAATTAGGTCTTTAATATTGAAAAATATTTTAAGTTAATACAGAAGACATTCATTCACTAATGTTATATCTCTAGACGTTTTACTTTGTCCACCAGTTCCATGATGTTCAGACAAATTGATGGGGCATGCATGGAATAGACAGGATGTTGGCAAAAGTCGTCTTTTTAGGTTCAAAGACCTTAGACACTCATTATTAATTAGAAATTTTTTTCCTTCTTGAGAAGACTGAAACAATAAAATACAATAGTTCATTATTGTCTTAGTTAGCAACCACCAAAGTTTCTATGTTTTCCCTTCTCATAAATGTAAACACTATACCATTACATACTTTTCATGAGGAAGGTCACAAAAATGTGAAGAATTTTCCCAGTACCTTAAGTGAATCAATGGCATAATATTTACTGGTTTAACTGAACTAACTGTATATTACCTCTGGCAATGATTACTGCCCACTTAAAAGCAGATACCCATATCTATATGGACATATGAAAAAAAGCAGCAATATCAAAAGCAGAAGGCAGAAACTAACATGGTAATAACAATGACATGTAATGTTTTGAAAGAGCACAAAGAAGCATAGAGAAACATGTTTGATTGGTTTTTAAGTATCTTTACATTCAAAACTATCATTCCAACATTTACTTTTTAAAATGAAAAAATTAGGTTCGGCCATAAGAATGGATTCACCCATGAATCTGACAAGCACTTAATACATTTTGATATGTTGTTGTTAGGTGCCATGAAGTCAGGTCTGACTCATAGCCACCCTACGTACAACAGATGAAACACTACCTGACACTGCACCATGCCCAACACTGTATCAGTGCTTCTCTGCTATTCATATGGTTTTCACTGGCTGATTGTTTTTCTTTTGTTTGTTTGTTTGGGGGGAGTGGGCTGTCAGGTCTTTCTCCCAAGCCTACAGTACCTGGTGTTCCGATGTGCTCTCTATTCCAAGTACTAACCAGGCCCAACTCTGCTAGCTTCTGAGATCTGACAGAATCAGATGCCAGGGTCGTATGGCTGCAAACATTTGATATATAGAGAATGAAAAGACCAAAAGAGCAGGTATTAAAGGACAAGAGGCTTAGCAGACATCCCATCTCAATTTTTATCTATTCACAGTCCTGGTAAGGTTTTACTTGACAAGAATCCCTGGTACTTAAAAGAGAAAGCTGGAAAGCCACAATAGCACTGCCTATAATGCAGCCCCACATAAGGCCTTACAGTAGTGATTTTCACATTTTATTCAAGTATCACAATATAACTATATAATTGCTTCATTTTATAGATGAAATATAGAGTCCTATAAATGTTAACTTGTCCTTCACTTAGTTAGTGGTTTAACTAGGATTAAAATTCCAGCTTTTGGTTCATAGTTTGCTCCACTAGATTACCCACATCTGTTGTCTCTAAATTAAAAGGTTTTCTGTTTTTTTGTATAGCAAAGGCTATTCATACATTAGGGAGCATCCTAAACTTAAGAAGAAATTCAATTCTAAGAAATTTTTTATGAATTTACATACTCATGTAGTCAGGCATTCATTTATTTACTCATTTATTCAACAACCGTTTATTGAGGACTGACAAGACCATTTGCTGTACAGGCACTAAGGGTACACAGATAAAGAGTAATGACTTCTTTTTTCAAGGATTATAGATTATAGAGTGAAACAGAGTACAACAACGGTAACAAACACCTGCTATACCTTGTTATACAGCTACCTACAAGATGTAGTGATACCAGAAAGGAAAGCTATGTATGTCTGCAACATGGACCAGGGAAGGTTTCACAGAAAAGGCAAGTTTGAACTGTGCTGTTGTTAAGACAAGCAGAACTTTATCAAGATGAAAGAGATGACTTTGTTCATAAATAGAGCAGCCATTTGAACCTCCTTATCTTGCATTTCTATTGGTAAAAAACAATGATATGTTTTCCATGCTCCAAGTATGGCTGCAATAATATGTTATCAATATAAGACAATGCTAAAATGTTGCATGCTTTTAGGAAGACAGGAGCAGCAATATTCCTGACATTAGTGATAGGCATTTGCAGTATTTCCAGAATAAACTCTACTCAATGTAAACCACTCCTGTAAGCAGGAAAGCTCTCTGAAAGCATTCTTATTTATAAAAACAGGGATAACGCCACCCATCTCACAGGGTTATTGTGAGATTAAATGAAACAATAAATGGTACCTGCCAGGGTCATGCATGTATTAGGCCATCATTAAATGGTTTTATTGGATCACAATCCCATTAAAACATTTCATTTAAGTCTTAGCCTTTTCTCATCACACAGATATCCTCTTCCAATCTCATTTCCTTCAAAAAATACAATTGAAATAACATAGCCTTATATAACTTTTTTAGAGCTATTTATGCCTTAATTTTCTTATTATAAGTGAGTGTAACAAATGCTTCACAAGGGAGAGACAGTCTCCAGAGAACTGGGCAGGTAGTCAAGATGAATTTGACAAGATAAATATAATTACAAAAGGGAAAAATCATAAAATGAGTAAATACTATAATGTATGAAATGATATGAATCCCAAGTCCTTCTGAGTATAGTCTATTCATGAGTGATTACAAGAAATAAAAAATATGGAAAAGTTATTATTGAACCATGAATGTAATTGAGAATATTGTCCCTTAGTGATTAATGAAGAAGCAGCAATACCTATTTCTTTCTTTTATCATAAAGCTACATAACATCTCCTGAGTCACATAGAGTTTTCAGCCTTCTTTTCAGGTTGTCATTAAAAATGAATTATTTATAACAGCTAATCCAGTCACTGTGGCATCAAATCACATCAGATCTTGGAAGCTAATCAGGGTCGGGCCAAGTTAGTACTTGGATAGGAGACCACCTGGGCACACCAGGTGCTTTAGGCTTGGGAGAAGGACCTGGCAATCCACTCCCAAAAAACAATCTGCCATTGAAAACCCTATGAATAGCAGAGAAGCACTAACAATAGTGTTTCACCTGTTGTATATGGGGTTGTCGCTATGAGTTGGATACCACCTCAACGGTACCTAACAACAACAATCCAGACTAAAGTTTACTACTTTTTGTATTGATTGTATTGTATAAACCATATATAATAATAGGAATGTAGATCAAGTTTTTAAAAAGATAACAATAGATGTCAAATACAGAATGTAAAGGTTATATAAAGTTTTCCTATTAATTTCTTAGGGAACTTTTATGGATGATTTCAGGTAATAGTACTATTTTGATTTTTTTCTTTGCCCAGATGATAATAAAATAACTACCATTTGTTAAGCATGCTAAACTTACTACTGTGTTAAATATATGAACAGAGAGAAAATTATCTTCATACTCCGTAATCTACAGCCATGGGTTTTCCTGCTTTATTATCATCTTGGGCATGATTTTTAATACCTGACAGAAAGTGAGGCAATAGTCTCAATCCTAAATCTTACAAGACATTCATTAATTTATTTAAAGAAAATAAATAGGATATATTTACCACTTGACACACAATGCTAACAGAATACAACCATTCTGCCTACCAAACAGCTCATAGTGTAAGACAGGTTTTTAGTAAGCAATAATGAGCACTGTGCATTTCTTAGAATGCAATCCATGTAAGGGACTGAGTAGCACTGAAGGAGGAGGTCATAGATTTATACCAGATCATGGTTGAAAAGGACGCATAGACTCTATTGGAGTAAAAACAGTTGGAAGCATAATCCAGTCAGTAGAAATGTCACTGGGACATTCAACATGATGATGTGTCTGGTAAATTAAATATAGTCTGTGTGGCTCTGAAGAATGGGATCCACAGGATGGAAAGCAATAGAGGATACCATTGGGAAGATGTGTAAGAGATAGAGCATGTGGATACTTTAATGAAATGCTAAATTGTATGGACTTTATTCTCCAAATAGTGGAAGTAAGAGATGCTGTTGAATAACTGTAAGCAAAGGATTAACATTTTCAGCTCTGCACTCTAGAAAATGCACTCTTGAGGCAAAACTAATTTGAAGGAAGTAGACTCTTGAATGAAGTACAGTGAGAAGACTGAAAGGATTATCAAAAAGTAGAAGGGAAAATAAGAAAGCAATAGTGACAGAGCCCACAGGTATAAGAAGCTTTAAAAAAAGACACATAATAGACAAGTTTTATGATGCAGAAAAGTCAAGCAAGATATGGACTAAGAAGCAAATATTACACGAAGAAATTAGGTGGTTATTAGCCACCTTTGAAGAAAAGTCTCCAGAAAATGATAGAAACTTGATTTGAGGGGACTACAGAACGTAGTCTTTATAAAGTAGCATCTTTATAAGCCCTAGACCCTGACAATATTACTATATCCTCATGTGGGATTCAAAATAAAAACAACCCTGCAGAGCCAATTCAGGTTAGCTGAGAAGAAGTAAAGACTAAATTAGTTGTTCATACATCCAATCTTATTTTTAAGAAATTTTCTTTAATTCCTAGAAAAAGTCATGACCCCACTTTCATAAAAACTCCCAACAAATATAAGTCAAAAACTCATTTTACTCAAAGATGAGTGATAATCAAAAAGGTAAGAACACAAGATCTATGCAAAGAAACGGAGAGCTGGACACTATGGTGCACACCTCTAATCCCAGTCACTCAGAAGGTGGAAGCAGAAGGATCGCAAGTTCAAGGCCAAAGTTATGCACAGCATGCATAACTTAGAAAAAACTTATCTCAAAATAAAAACTAAAAAGGGTCTAGAGATGTAGCACAGTGGTAGAACACTTGCCTGACATGTGCAAAAGCCCTAGTACTGCATTTTTAAAAAGGATGAAAAGGAAGAAAGAAAAATAAATAAATAAAAACTAAGGAAATATAGAACTAAATAAAATGGAAGACAAAGCATGCCATTTGGAAAATATTGTCAGGAGATTAAATGTTTTAATCAAGCATATTGCCATTAAATTATATGGGAGGGGACTTCCATAGAGTAAGATCACATAGAAGAAACAGCAATGGAGAGGAGAGTGCCTAATACATGGTAGTTGCTGTGATTTGAATGTTTGTCCCCTCTAAAACTCATGTAAAAATTTAATTGCCAATCTAACAATACTGGGACGAGGGGACTTTAAGGAGTGATTAGACTTCAGGTATGAACTTATCGCCTTTTAAAAGAGCTTTCAAGAATAGATCCTCTCTCTTTGCTCTGCTGCTCTTCTGCCAAGTAAGGAACAGTGTCCATCCTCCTGAGGATACAGTTTCAAGGTGCCAGTTGACAATGGCAATGGGCCTTTACTGGAGACCAAACTTGCTGGTGCTGTGATCTTGGACTTCTCAGCCTCCAGAACTTTAAGAAATAATTTTCTGTTTTTTATCAATTACCCAGTCTCAGGTATTCTGTTATAGCCCCACAAAACAAAGACAATAGTAGACACTTAATACATGCCTACCAAATGAATGACTATTATTAAAAAAAAGATAAACATACATTTGCAAAGAGTAGTAAAAAAAGTAGAAGGAAACACAAATCAACATAGGAATAAAGACCAACTTGAAAGCAACAGAAGGGAGAATTAGCAATGCTGGAAACATAAAGGAGGAGACTTAGGTAATGCAAATAAAGTAAACAGGAAATGAACAAACTGTTTTAGAGGATTAGAAAATAATGATGAAAAAAGTCAACATATAATCAGTATCCCTGAAAAAGGAAATTAAAAAAAAAAATTAGAAAAGGGGCCAGTATGACGGCATAGGCCTATGATCTCAGAAAATTGGAGGTGGAGGCAGGGGATTGCAAGTTTGAGGCAAGAGGCAGCCTATATAACTTAGCAAGACCTTGCCTTAAAATAAAAAGTAAAAAATGGGCTGGGGCTGCGGCCTAGTGGCAGAACACTTGCAAAGTATGTGCAAGGCCTTGGTTTCAACCCCCAAGTACAGGCAAAAAAAATTAGAAAAGGCAACAATATAAGGCAAATATTTAAAAGTATGATTTCAGATAATTTTTTAGAAATAAAAGATTATTTAAAAACATTGAAAAGACACTGTGTAGTTCAGGAAAAAATGATCCATAATGATCATATATTAATAAAGCTAATACATTCTGAAATGTAAAAAGAATCTTTGCAGATTCCAATTAAAAATGATGTCACTAAAAAAATTTTATATATGCAATCACACAGTGTGTACTCTTTTGTGACTACCTTCTTTTTCAGTTCAGTTTAATGTCACTAAGTTCCATTTGTCCTGTCATATCCATGAGTGGTTCATTCTTCTTTAAAAATATTGTTAAGAAGTATTCCATTTTATGAATATACCACAATTTGCCACATTTCCTTTTGAAATGCAATTGGGTTGTTATCATTTGAGAGTATTACCAATATAACTGCTGAAAATTTTGTAGATATTTTTGTGTGTTCATGTCTTTATTTCACTTAGAAATTACTTAGAAGTGACATTTTTAATATGACTGGGATATATTTAAGCTTAAAAGAAACTGCCAAGAAGTTTTCCAAAGGGATTTCATAATAGTCTATATTCCAATCAGCAGTGTATGAGAATTCTAGTAGTTACAAATTCTCACCAGCACATGTGTCATGAGGAGTTTCGTTAAAACTTTAGATATTTTACTTGGCATGGAATGACATCAAATTGTTCTTTTAATTTGCATTTTCCTGGTTAGTGGTACTGTTGAGAACCTTTCCAGATGCTGTTGGCCTTGGGCATATCATGATTTATCAAGTATCTAATGAAATATTTTAACCATTTTTAATTAGGTGGCTTGTATATTCATTATTAATTTTTCTAGACATTCTTCCTACATTTATGTCAGTATTTTCCAAGATGTATTTCCTCCTGTTTGTGACTTGTATATTCAGTTTTTTGAAAATGCTATTAGTGAGAACTTTTTAATATTGGTGATGTCAACTTTTCATTTTCTATTACATTTAATGTATTTTGTAGTCTTAACATTTTTCCCACCCAAAGGGCACAAAAATCTTTTTAAATTGTTATTCCAGACATGTTTAAATCTTATCCTTTTATGTTAAGTATTACAGTCCATCTTGAATTAATGTTTGTGTATGGTAAGAAATAGAGTCAGTGTTCATGCAGATCCCATATTTATCCAGTTGTTCAAGTGCCATTTTTAATAGCATATGTGAAGTAAAAATATCGCATTAAAGTTCACTAACTTTGAGTAGTGGATATAGTTTATAATATCACAATTATGATAAAGAATTTCTACATCATTCCAAAGAGTTCCTTCTACACTGTGTGATAAATCACCTCACTCTTAACTCCTGATAACCACTAACCTGCTTTTTTACTATTATGGTTTGGGCTTCTCTGCACCTAAGAACAATAATAATTTAGTATGAATGAAGTAATATAGTGTGCAGTCTTTTTTTCCTCCCTCCTCCTCTCTCCCCCTCCCACCCACCTTCCCCCTCTCCCTCTCACTCTCTTTCTGTATTAGGGGATTGAACCCAGGGCCTCACACATGTTAGGCAAGTGCTTTACCACTGATCCACACCCCTAGCCCCCTTTTTTAATTTTGGAACAGGGTCTCACTAAGTTGTACAGACTGCCTCTGGCCTCCAACTCATGCTCCTCCTGCCTCAGCCTCCCAAGTTACTGGGATTATAGATGTGGACCACAGCACCTGTATGGATTTTATGTATGGCTATTTTCATTTAGCATGCTTTCACTGGATTTTTTGCTTTTTTAATTTTGTTTTTAGATGTGGTCACTTTCTAATCAAGGCCGTCCTCGAACTCAAGATCCTCCTGTTTCGACCTCTTGAGTGCTGGGATTACAGGTATGTACCACCAAAAACAGCTGTCGGTTAGCATATTGGTTTTAATATTAAGCCACATTGCGATGTGTCTCAATAGTTTTGTTATTGTTCAATAATATTACATACAATGGATATACCAGGATTTATCTATTAACCACACATTTGGGTTGTTTTTAGTTTTGGCTATTATAAACAAAGTTGCATTGAATATTCAAGTACAACATGGTATTTATAAGGACATATGTTTTCATTTCTCAGAGGTAAATACCTAGGACTAGATTTCTGAATCATTTGGTAAGTGTATATTTAGCTTTAATAGAAATCACCAAGTTTTTACCATATGGCTAAACTATTTTCCACTCCCAGAAACAGTGGAGTTCCAGCTGCTCTCCATCCTTGCCAAAATGTTCTATTGTCAGGTTTTTTTGTTTTCATTTTAACTATTGTAATGGGAGTCTTGTAGTATCTTGCTATGGTCTTAATTTATATTTCACTAATAACTAACAATGTTGAGGATATTTGCATGTGTTTATTTTCAATTCACATATCTTCTTTTATGAATTATATATTCAAATTTTTGCTAATAATTTTATCTGGTTGTTTTTACCTTTATTGATTTGTAAGCATCATTCTGGAGACAAATCCTTTATAAGATAAATGTTTTGAAACTATTTCCTCTAAGGATGAAGAATACAGTTTTATTTTCTTAATAGTGTCTCTTAAAAAGTAAACTTAAAAGTTTGGTGATTTCCTACTTACTTATTTAATGCTGTATGCTTTTTTGTGTATTCCAAGAAATATTTTGTTTAATCCATGGTCACATAGGTTACTTTTCTACATTTCCTTCTAGAAATATATATATTTATGTGTATGTCTACGCTCATTTTGTGTTAATTTTTATATATGGCATAAGTTATGATCCAAGTTAAATATTTCCATCTGTATGTCAAAAATATCCAGTACTAATTGTTATAAATATTCTCTTTTCTCTCATTGAATTATTTAGGCAATATAGTTAGAAAATTACTTGATCATATATCCATGGGACTATTTCTATACTCTCTAATTATTCAATTAGTCTTTAGTGTCTACCCCTATGCAAATACAACAGTATACTGAAATTGGTTAGAGTAAATCCTTTCACTCTGTTTCTCTTATTCAAAATTGCCCAGCTAGTCAAAGACCTTTACATTTCAATACAAGTTTAGAAAGTATTTTGTCAATATTTTTCCAAAAGTAAGTGTACTCCATCTTTATTTTTAAGTGCAAATTTTTTGTTGTTATTGTTGTTTGGGACAGGATCTCACTACGCAGCCTTGACTCACAATCATCCTTCCTCATCCTCCTGACTACTGGGATCGTAGGTGCATGCTACCAGGCCAATTTAATATGAAGATAGTCATAAGCCACCAACAGGTCCAAAGACATATAGGGGAAAAATAATGCAGAGAGAATATTTCTTCCAAAGAATGACTCCTACATACCTCTCTTCCACAACCACCATCCACATTCAACCTTCTTTCCTTTAGGAGGTACAGTAAACCTTCATTACACTGCATTTGGTATATGAACTATATTTATTTACTTTCATGTTATTGTTTAGCAATTATTTACACAAGGCTGTGTGTTAAGAGCAAAAAGCTGATATGCAGGGAACAGTTGAAGGGGAAAGGATAATCAGTGGAGCAGGAGAACTTGAGACCTAGGTAGTCAATACACCTGGCAAAGAAGCATGGACTGGAATGAGGATGGCTGAAGATGGAGACACATGTTCAAGGAGGGCAGCAGTGAATATAATATGAATTCTCTCCACTTACCCAATTTCCTTTTTATTATTTAAAAAAACAGTCTGATATTAGCAAACTTCTGACTTTAAGGACTTAAGAGGCATAAAGCAGCTTTGAGGTATATTTGTCTGGTGATTCCTTTTAACAGTAAAACAAGACCCTGACCAATTGAAGCAATGTTACTCAATGCAGTGACTCAATTATGGCACTCTGTCAAAATATTTAAATCATGCATGTTTAAATTGAATAATATCAATACTGAGTCTCTCTGATTTGAAGATATTTGGAAACAAAACACATCACTTCCAATCTGGTTTTGTCACTACAGTCTTAAGTATGAGAACTCTGTAGGCCTCAATCTCATCACCAGTAAAACAAAAGAATTATAAAAGATGTTATATGTTTCCTTCCTGTTCTACAGTTCTATGATCTATGGCTTTGCTTGACCTTAAAAGGCTAGGAAAAAAAATTGGGGGAATTGCTTTTATAAAAGTTTCTTTTGTGTCAAGTAATAAATAGATGAATTGAAATCGAAAACAAGATATGCACAGATGAGATTAACAGAGTAGATCTACTTCAGACAAGGATAAGTATAAAGGAGATTATCGGATCCCAGGGGCTGACATCATAGGTCATTTGAGGCACTATCCAATTCTATTAATGATTCCTAAAGCAACTGCTTGACCTCTAAATGATACTGATATCATTTTCCATAATAAGAACTAAAAATAATATTTTTAATGTCAACATGCAATATATCACAACAATTTATATAAAGTCAACTATTACCAGTACCTTGGAAATCCTGCTATAGATTTTATTAAATGAAAAAACATTTCACTTGGGTGCAGTGGTGCACACCTGTAATCTCAGTGCCTCGGGAAGCAGAGGCAAGAGGATCGCAAGTTCAAGACCAGAGGCAGTCTGCATAATTTAGTGAGACCCTGTCTCAAAAAGTAAAAAAATGGGCAGGGGGAGTGCAGCTTAGTGGTACTGTACTTGCAAACATGCAAGTGCAAGGCCCTGGGTTCAACCCCTATTACTGCAATTAAAAAAAAAAGCATTTCAGTATTATATCCATGAATACACTGGAATAATTATGATTAGATACATTGATATACATCTATTCAGCATTTCTTACATAATTCAAACTTATTATTGAAAAAATCATGTTTTGTATTACCAAGCTTGACTATGTATGATAGGGTAATTTCATTACTGATATAGACACATAGAAGATAATTCACCAGAGAAATATATTGTATAATTATACTATAATCTCATAAAGGCTATATTACGCATTAATGCAACTGCCAGAAGAAAAGAACAGTGGCTAACCCTTAAGACAATATATTCTTTACCCTAAGACAATATATACTTCTATCAACTGATACTTTGATTCAAGTTTTAATTATGTAAGGTATAAAAAAATCAAATACCCTTCACTAGATAATCTGCCTCATATTGAGCACTAGTGTTTTAAATAGATGCTCAAAACCTGAACATGGGATGAGTAAATTAATTAAAAATAAAAATATAGGTTTGAGTCTCAAGGAGCAATGAATTAAAAGGTAAGAAAATTATGAACACATAATTCACAAATGGCAAATGATGATAATAATCA
Organism: Pedetes capensis; assembly: GCA_007922755.1. NCBI lineage: Eukaryota > Metazoa > Chordata > Mammalia > Rodentia > Pedetidae > Pedetes > Pedetes capensis. The sequence continues at coordinate 40,013 of VMDO01008288.1, read as the reverse complement.
GCATTTACTAATACCTAACCATTGGGGTTTAACTTGGTAGAGTGCTGTTCTGCACTCTCTGAGGCACTGGGTTCAAGCCCCAGCACTGCAAAAATGGGAAAAGGACCTAGCAGCCCACTCCTGAAACAATCCCAAAACAATGAGTCATTGAAAACCCTATGAGTGGTAGAGAAGCACTGACATAGTGCCAGGCATGGCACAGTGTCAGGTAGTGTTTCATTCTTTTGCACATAGGGTCACTATGAGTTGGACCTGACTTAACACCAACACCTAACACCAACAGGTTTTGTTGTTGTTGTTGTTGTATGGTTGTGAAAGCCACATATCCCCATTTTACATTTAAAACAAAACAAAACAAAACTGAGGCTTAGAGCTGAGGGGTGGCTTAGTAAGGTTGCAACACAAACCCAGGCAGTCTGACTCCAGAGCCAATGCTCCTAACCACCACCTCAGCTGCCTCATCTCAGTCTCTTTGTTGCTGTTAATTCTTCAGTTTTGTGTGAGTGTGTGTGCATGCACATGTGTGTAATATTCAAACGAATAATGCAGGACTGCAGCTTTCAGTTGTAAAACAGATATAAATATTCCATACTTTTGCTCCTCTAATTTGCTCACACTTCTGCTTGTCCATTCTCATTGTTTCTAATTTCCTTAATAGAAGCTTAAACTCCATTTCTTTCATGAGACTCTTGGTCAACTTGATTAGAGCTGACTTGAATTATCCATCAATTGTTCAACATATTTACTTTGTCTCCAAAGCTACAGTGAAAGTGCGTTTAGACTGAGAGCATGTATATATTTCAGCCTGTTGCAGTATCTAGTTTGTTAATTGATTCAATTGGTTTAGATGCTTGAGTTAGTTACCTCAGTAAGAAAAAGTACAACTGAGACTAAATGCATTTGCCTTTGCTATAATGGCTAGCTTATACACTAATTCCAGAATTCTCCAGTTTCCAGGGTAAGAAAAGTGTAGATTTTAACTGTATTAAAGTAAACATGCAGCCAGTTATGGTGGTGCATGCCTGTAATCTCAGCGACTTAAGAGGCTGAGATGGGAGAATTGCAAGTTGGAGGCCAGAGGCAACCTGCATAACTTAATAAGACCGTATCCCAAAAAAAAAAAAATTAAAGATGGGCTGGGGCTGTTGCCTAATGGTAGAGCACTTGCAAAAGCATATGCAAGGACCTGGCTTCAACCTCCAAGCACTATAAAAATAAATGAATAAATAATAAAAAAATGAACATGCAACTTGAGGTCCAAAACTCACACATATTATTACATATGAATAGTATGTACATAAAAATAGTCTTGCTATAGCAATGACCTTTTCAAAAAAATGCACACCCATGTAAGACAAATTATCTTTAAAATATTTGCTTTTGTTGAAACAGAAGAATCTACCTAAATTTTTAAAATAAACAAAGATGAAATTGGATTTTGCCATATGGGAAGAAAACAAATTCATCACATACTAAATTACAGAATTCCCTTAGTCTCTTAAGATTTGCAGGCCCAGCAATTCTAAATTTCTCATCTTCTCAATGGTACAAGTGGGACTTTTTGAAGCATTTATGGGTTTAGCTGCTTACATATTTAAGTTAAACTTTAACATTTTTGAGCTTGCTAAACAAATTGCTATGCAACCTTGGCATTAGTCAGTTTGGGGATATGCTTAACATTTGGTAGGATTGAGAAGCTGGTGAACACTTTGCAAGAGGAAGGATTATGTATGACGTTAATCATTTACACATATCAAAAGTGATATGTTTGTAGCAAAAAAAGTATAGCTTTTCCATAGGTACCAGCTGAATACAATGACTCCAAATCAAAGAGATCTTCTGGGCAAAGATACTTTGCAGCCCATAATGCCAGTGCATCTGGTTTAAGACGCCCCAGTGAGGAGGCAGCCACACAAGTAGAGTAGGAAGGTTGTCCCCCTTTGTCCCTGGACAACTCTCAGTCAGATCCTGCATTATCTGGCATCTCATAAAAGGACAAATATTTTCAGCAGCAGCAGCATGTGCTTTTCTTGGCTTCAGTTCCAAGCATATTTCCTATTACGGAGTATTTTATTTTTCAAAAACTTTTATAATTTTACTTAACTTTATATTTTCATCAATTAGTTTTGAATTACAGTGTGAATAGTAAAGCATGATAAGCAGGAACCTTAATAATATAGTTTATATAATGTTTTATAGTTTATAAACTTAGAAGTCTCATCTAGTTCTCTTAGCTCTATGGAATATATAGTTATTAATCCCATTTTAAAAGCAAGAAAAGAAAAAGCTCAGGCAAATAGTTAACCCCAAATCTGACAAGCAATGCGACACAGCAAAGACTCAGAGTAAGAGCCTCATGAGGCTTCAACTCATGGCAAAATACAGGGGCAAGTCTGTATGTGTAAAAGAGAAAACACAAGGGGCAGCCTTGCTTTACAACAATCCACTCTCAGAGTAACTAATGCAGTCCCAGGAGAGCAAGAACACACTCTTATGAGAAAGATTGACTTATGAAGGCTCTGCCCCATGACCTAAACCGACCCCGCTAGGCTTGCTCAATGCTCACAATGGCAGCGCCAAATTTCAACATAAGTTTCAGAAGGTACCAATCCATATTCAAACCCAGGTACCTATTAAACTTCAAATGTTCCTTTTATTTAGTGAATTATTAGATTGTGTTTCCTTTAAAATCTTTATTGAAAAGCATTATATACACATATGGGCTCATACTCATATACATATGTGTGCTCATACACATGTATACATACATAAAATATATGAAACATTGAAAATGCCCCTCATTATTCTTTTATGAACTGGCCCTTTTACATGTACACAGTATTTTTCAAACAACTGACATCAGTAAGAAAATTCAATTAAAAACCCTCTTTTTCACCTATCCTTATACTATAACCCTTTTACTATGCAGTGGTTCAATATTAACATTGTTATTAAATGTGTCTGCAACAATGGGCTTAAACATAAATAAGATTGTATGCCTGGCACAGAATCAGAGAGTGTTTTAATCTGCTATACATAGGGTTGCTATGAGTTGGACTTGACACTATGGCACCTAACAACAACAATAATTCCATTACGTCTTTATAAAAATTAACTATTTGCATATTAACAGGCATTGAGATTTTGGCCATGTTTCTATTTGAGAATATGAAGGGGAAAATAAAAAATTTCTCTATTTCTAGGAAAAGACTGATTATTCAGTAGCCATGGTAATAAGTGGTGCTGGGATTTAGCTCAGTTGGTAGAGCACTGCTCTGTAGTCTCTGAGATCCCAAATTTGATTCCCAGCACTGCAAAAATAGGAGAAAGATGTGACAATCCACTCCCAAGGCAATCCTGAAACAATCAGACATTGAAAACCCTATGAGGGTCATTATGAGTCTGACACAACTCAATGGCACCTAACAACAACAACATGGTAATAAGTAACTACCCAGTTGGATTTAAACTTACACAATTGGTCAATGACAATGCTCTTCAATAGCTGTGTTTCTGAAACCCAGCCAATCTTTGACAATAGTTCAGGATCCTGAACGTCCCAATTTGAAAATAACTTCACTTCAATGACTATACTTCTAAAGTCAGCCAATCAGTAACAGAAACACAATGGCGACTATACACCCACAACATAAAGTCAATAAGTCACTAAACAGTCCCACTTCAGAAGACCCTCAAATCCCTGGACTCCACACTTCCCAAAACTCTGTATAAAATCAGCTTCATGCTTTGCTCACATGGGGTAGTTCCTCATAAGTAAGGCTCTCCTTTGCTTAAAAATATAATAAATTTGGTATTTTTTTCAGATAGTGAGTGGTGGTATCTTCTTTCATAACAGATGATAATTTGTGCATATGAATTTGTTCTTCCTTTTAATTGCTTAAGTTGTCATGAAAGTGCTCATTAGTACAAGCAGCATAAAGATATAGAATGCCATGCAATTTTTCTCATTATTTTGCACTGTATAAATAAATCTGTGCCATAACAACTTCAACAAGCTATTGTATTTTAAAATGCTTGTTCACTCAGTGGGCAGAAGTTGGTTATGTTACTTTAATTAGTATTTGTAGATTATTTTTTATGAGTAGGAATTAGCATAAAAGTGTAAGACCATAAAAGAACCCAGGAAAAGAAACTTGGAAGGTACACAGACTAAGCTATGCCCACTGAGGTTCCTATTGGTAAATGCAGGTAAGAGAAGATAATTCATATTTATAACAATTAACCAGCAGACATAATTTCTAAAGAAATGATGTTTTAAATGGCTCTTTGTAAAGCAGACACTGAGAATGAGATTAGCAACCCAGAAAATTATTAGCCAGTCCTCTCAGGGTCCAAATATTTGGAAGTGAACATAAGTAAATAGGACTGGCAGGAGAGGATGCTGAGTTTTGGTGCAGTCCAAACAATGGGCTCAAGTAACTCTATGGTTGTCCCAAATTACATCCTAGGGGCCAGGCCTTTTATACCTTCACATTGATTATTCTTTGTTTGCAGGCTGCCCCTGCAAGTGGACAGGATCTTAATAAGGGCAATTGACTTAGGGAAGTTCCTGAGAGCTGGGCCATATATCTGTCCTGAGAAAGGAGTTTGCGTGATGAAGCACAGCAATCAGAACAAATACAGAGGAAACTCTCAAAGGCTTGAATTTAAGAGCACTGAAAGAAGGGAAAATTTACAGAGGTACTCATGGAATAAGGAAACTGACCAGGGAAAGCAAAGTACCCAAATACTAGCATCAGTGAGGAGTTATCATCTCTAAGCATACTGGGCAAGGGAAAGGGCACTAAAGACTGATAAGAACTGGAGTCAAGAATGAGGGGGTCAGTCACCTCATTCTTCACAGAGGAACATAACCTCTGCAGAAACCATGGTCTGAGAGGGAGAGAGAGAAAAATAAATATCTCAAGCACCTTTTTCACCTTCCCTCCCTTCTTAGATTGGCTTGCACAGGGCAAAATCAACTGAAATCCAAAGGGCAGAGAGCACTACTATCTTGGTCTATTTGGTCTGTTACAACAACACAACACAGACTGGGTCTGTTATAAACAATAGACACTTATTTCTCATAGCTCTGGAATCTGAGATGTCCAAGAACAGGGCACAGGCAGATTAGGTGTCTGGTGAGGGCCCACTTCCTGTTTCACAAACTGCTTCCTCCCTGTGTCTTCACCGGGGTGCCTTTTGGTCTGCTTGTCATGCTCTGGGGGCTTGTGTGTTGCAGTGATGCTGAAAGCTATGCTTCCAGTGTTAGATACCAGCAGGGCCACCCATGGTGGACAAGTTTCAGCTGAGCTTCCAGACTAACACGGACTAGGGAGAAGGACCCAGCAGCCCATTCCAGGAACAGTTAGCCATTGAAAGCTCTATGAATAGTAGAGAAGCACTGTCAAATATAGTGCAGGAAAATGGGTCTCCTAGGCTGGAAGGCATTCAAGAAAGGACTGGGGGAGAGCTGCCTCCTCAAAATAAAGTTGACCTTAATGATAAGAATGAGGTAGAGAACCTGGTACCTCCCTTTGCTGATGTGGCACAACTTGAAATGAGGAGAAACAGTGCATGCAACAATGGGCTCAAACATATAAAAAAGATGGTGTGTATGGCACAGTGCCAGGTAGCATTTTGTTCTGTTACACACAGGGTTGCTGTGAGTTGCATATGGCACCTAACAACAACCACAATCTTATCCATGAGGTTTCATAATTGAATTATCATCCAAAGGTCCCCATGCTCTAGTACCATCATCTTGGGAGTTAGGATTTCAACATACAAATTTGAGAGGAGGGCAAACATTCAGACCCTAGCAAGAGGTCCTACAGGCCAACAGCACAGAGAAGAATGGAGATTAGATCTGAGGAAGAAAAGAGAATAACTAGCATAGGCAAGAAGATACATTGCCTCTCAAAAAGTTTTACACTACATTGGTAGTCACCTACTCAGGCCTGGCATGATTCACCATCTCTCAAACTATGAGTCCTTACAGTCAAAGAGCAGCAGGTATTCACAGGGGCCAACACCTCTAAACACTGCTTCTGATCAGGTATTAAGGGAAGCTGAAGCAGCACAGCTTGAGCAATTGACCAGATTATTTCTTCCTTGGCTAGACTTTAAATCTACCCAATGAAGGTACAAAATGTGAAGAGCCAGACAAATGGGCATTACCTTCATGGGTCTCATAGTAATCATGATACATACAAACATTTTGCGAAGCTGAGAATATCAATGTTTTGGGGAAGGCAAACCAGTTTCATTTTTCCCTTGTAATTCCATTTCATAATCCTTATTATAATGCAAGAAAAATATAAAGGTCAAGACCAGCATTTAAGCCTCTGATGCTGTGTGAAACAATGAGAAAGAAAGAAGACTACTACAACAACCAGTCTTCACAGATCTAAGAAGTAAACAACATCTTGAATTGGGTTAGAAATTGATATTCTTCAAATATATAAATAACCTTGAACTAAAGTGTTGTAGATAATTCTTTCCCCTTTCAACTACCTTTTGTACACAGCTGAACAGACTTAGTCATTGTACCTGATGCACAACTCCCTTTAAATCTTTCATGTATTTATTTACACTTATTCTGTGACTTTTTCTTAGTCTATTTGGTTCCTGTATGTTCCATCTGGTGAATTCCATGTCTATAGTAACAATTTAGGTTGGTGAAAAAATGTATTTGCCATGTAAAGGTCCTTGGTCTGACAAAATTCTATCATGGGATCTCCAGCATTGTTTCTGTCACCAAGGCCATATTTTCCAACTACTGAGTCCTCTTTGTTTCCAACTATGCATTCAAGTAACCAGAAATGATCAGTACATCCTGATTGCATGTTTGATCTATTTCAGACTGCAGAAGCTGGTAAAAATCTTCCCCATATTCATTTGTAGCCTTCGTGGTGGGTGAGTTAATTTGAATAATAGTCATATTAACTGGCCTCTCTTGTAGGATAGATAAGATATGATTCTATCACTGACAACATTGTACTTCAGTACAGATCTTGATATATCTTTTTGGATGACGAATGTAACCTCATTTCTCTTTAATGTGTCATTCCCAGCATAGTAGATCATAGACTATCAGATACAAAATGGCCCATACACATCCATTTTAGCTCACTGAAGCCTCAACTGTCAATGTTAATGTGCTCCATTTCCCTTTTGATGATTTCTAATTTTCCTAGATTCATACCATGTACATTCCATATTCAAATTATTAATGGATCTTTACAGTTATTCCTTCTCATTTTGAGTCATGCCACATTAGTCAATGGAGGTCACTGGGGCTTTACTCCATTCTCATCATTAAGGTCAACTCTACTTTGAGGAGGCAATTCTACCCCAGTCATCTTTTTTGTGGCTTCGTACCTGGGCTCTCATTTTCAAGCACAATATCTGACAGTGTTTCTCTACTACTTGTTTCAGGAATGGGTTAGCCATATCCTTCTCCCTAGTCTGTCTCAGTCTGGAAGCTCAGATGAAATTTGTCCACCATGGGTGACCCTGCTGGTATCTGTAATATTGTTGGCATAGCTTTCAGCATCATAACAACATGTAAGCCCACACAGTGTGGCAAACTGACAGAACATATGCGTGAATGCAGTAGTAAATACACAGGGAACTGCCACAAAATCAAGCAGGATTCATTGGAGGACATGGAACCGGAACATCATTGCTAATGTCTGATGGATATTAGCCAAGAGCAGAGAATACTAGAAAGATGTCTATCTGTGTTTTATTGACTAGGCAAAGGCATTTGGCTGTGTGGATCATAACAAATTATGGATAACACTGTGAAGAATGGGAATACCATAGCATCTAATTGTACTCACGAGGAATCTGTACATGGACTAGGAAGTAGTTGTTCAAGCAGAACAAGGAAACACTGCTTGATTTAAAGTGAAGAAAGGTGTGCATCAAGGTTATACCCTTTCACTATACTTCTTCGATCTCTATGCTGAGCAAATAATTTGGGAAGTTGTCCTTTATGAAGAGGAATGTAGTATCATGGTTGGAGGAAGGCTCATTAACAACTTACGTTATACAAATGATAGACTCTGCCTGCTGAAAATGAAGAAGATTTGAAACATTTATTGATGAAGATCAAAGAACACAGCCTTCAGTATGGATTGCAAAACAATATCAACAAACCAGAAATCCTTACAACTGGTTCAGTATGCAACTTCATGATAAATGGAGAAAAGATTGAGATTGTCCATGATTTTGCTTTACTTGATTCTATAATCAACACCCACAGAAGCAGCAGTCAAGAAATCAAAAGATGTATTGCTTTGGGAAAAGCTCTTGCAAAAGACCTCTTTAAAGTGCTGAAAAGTAAAAATATCACATTGTAGACAGAAATGGGCCTGACTCATGCCATGGTATTTTCAGTTGCATCATATGGGTGTGAAAGCTAGACATTGAATAAGGGAGATGGGAAAAGAATTGATGGTTTTGAATTATGGTACTGGAAACAAATATTGAATACATTATGGACTGCCAAAAGAACCAACAGATCCATCCTAGAAGTGCAACAACAGTGCACCTTGGAAACAAGGATGACTATAGTGGGTCTTACATATTTTGGACATGTTGTCAAGAGAGAGCAATCCCTGGAGAAGGATATCATATTTGGGATAGTGGCAGCTCAATGCACAAAAGGAAAACCCTCAACTAGATGGATTGACACAATGGATGCAACACTAGGCTTCAACATAAAAATGATTGTGTGCCTGGCATAGAATCAGGGAGTGTTTCATTCTGTTGTACACAGGGTTGCTATGAGTTGGACCCACTTCGTCAGCACCTAACAACAATATTCCTGTGACTAAATGCCTAACTGGTTTCCCAACCATCTCCTACTTCTTTCAAAACCTAGCTCTCAGCATATTCTTCCTCTGTAACTTTTCCAGCTTCTGCTTCTTATAGTCCAAAATAAATCTCTTCTCATTTGTTTTTCTATATTACTTTTTATAGATATTTTTCTTATGCTTTACATGTTATTCATTTATGCACTTATTTCTTCTCATACTAATTTGTTTATCTATTTTTAAGTAATACTCACCTAGCAAGTGCTTAACATTTTTTCGAATTAGAAATAAAGTAAATTTCATATAAAACCTTTAAAAGATCAGATAATAATAGGATATTTGTGTGCCTACTATATAATTGTCATGTGTTAGTTCTTCGTTGTTTGCCATGGAACCCAATCTTTGCCATTCTTTTCCTGCTTTAGTCTATTTTTCAAGGGTATTTAATATTGAATACTACATTTCTTGGACATCCCTGTCAGATGGCTTCTGTTTAGATCATGAAGTATAACTACTAATCGGAGACTGGTGGCCAAGATAAGGAAAGAAAATAATGTATATCCTCCTGCTTTTCAGTTCTCTCTGTTTCTAAGATGAAAATAATAGTACAGAATATGTGTGAAGGTTTTTGTATAAAGAATTTAGATATAAAGAGTACATTGTGACTCCTCAGCAAATTATTCTTATAAAGTATTTTCTAAATATTTTCATATTTTTATAACTTTTGAAAAATTCTCTGTTAGTCCCATTAAATCAAAAACTGTCACACAGAAACATACTTTCAGGCTATCATTCCCATTCACAAAAATACTTAAGATGCTATGAATACAAGTAATAGGTATTAATAATTCTATATGTATACAATGTTTCAGAAATTATACAATTTATTAATCAGTAGCTGTAGCATTCTATATTTAGGAAACCATGACCACCAAAAACTTGAGTAACTACTGATGAGGGTGCTAAAGAACATGGTTCTACACTCACATCAACATAAAAAAATCACAGTAAATAAAATAATGTCCACTTTATTTTCTAATTTAGTAAACTTCAATTTGACAATAGAACTTTGCACATACATGTGTGCATGTGTGCATTATGTAATATATCTGTGTGTAATTAAATAAATATATGTTTTAGCCATTTGACAAAATATAAGTATTTTCCATTGTATACCACTATAATCATAAGCAGCTTTACAATCCTAAAGAACAAATACCAACAACTTCTTTGGGACAATGTTTTAGTTAATTGAATTTCTGTAAGGATTCCCTGCATTAAGTGGCAAAAAGAAGTGTTTATAATTTAAAAATTAATACTGTTGAATAGTGGGGAAACTTAGAATAAAAACTATAATAAAATAAATGTGACTAAAGTTAAAGATGAAGGTTTAGAATATATAATAAAACACTTTTCATCTATAGTGTTTATTAAAAATTTTGATTGTCCATGAAAATAAATGAATAAAATGGAGATGAGAGAATAAAATATGAATTTAGAGACAATGCTCTTGAACAAACTACAAAGAAGAAAATAAACAGAATTTTTAAAAAATCTCTACTTCCAGAATATCCTGTCAAATCCTGTTGTTAGATGCCATAAAGTTGATTCCAAATCATAGCAACTGTCATAGGGTTTTCAATGGCCGATTGTTTCTGGATGGGTTGGTAAATTTTTTGTTTCTTGTTTTTGTTTTGTTCTTAAAAATATCAGATCCTAGTACATATAAAATCCTAGCAGCAATAAAGGCCTGCACTGTGGCATCAAATCCCATCAGATCTTGGAAGCTAAGCAGGATTGGGCCTGGCTTGGATGGGAGACTGCCTGGGAACACCAGATACTATAGGCTTGGGAAAAGGACCTGGCAACCCACTCCCAAAAATCAATCCACCATTGAAAACCATACTGATAGCAGAGAAGCATGTTGTACTTAGGATCGCTATGAGTTGGATACTCACTCAAGGGCACCTAACAACAACAACAAGCAGCAATAAAATACTATATAGGTCTTAGGCAATGATCTGATGAAAAAATATCTTGGTAACTAAATAGAAGAATTATTCAATCTATATATGCAATCAAAAGATTTCTTTCATATTAAATTTTAATAACTTTAAATTCCAAATTATCTTATATACTTTAACATACCTTTTAACTACTTCAAAAGAATTAAGGAAAGTGTTTTATGGTTATAATAATTGCATTGTATAACATAGTTCATTTTGGAAGATGAATGCTTAAATTAAATTGATCAATAAAAAACTGATTTCTTGGCACTGATCTCACAGGTTATAATGTTCACATCACAGTCTACTATCCTGATTTTTCTTAGATCACTCAGACGCATAAAGCCCCTCAGTGATCCCCACTTCAAAAAGTGCAAACATTTTGCCTGGCTTTTTAAGACACAGCCCCGTCTTTCTTTCTAGTATTCTTTCATTGCTGCCTCCTCCTGAGATTGCTGCCTCCTGCTGGGTTCCATCTCACTGCTGGTTCTACTGTGTCTTCCCTTTTAGGAGACATCCCCACATATGCACAACTTCAGGGTGGCAGAAATTCCTGTATTTTTGCAAGGCTAAAAAGACTTCCCTTTTGTGACTGCCAGTGCACTTCATTTATCAGCCTTATCTATCCAGAGTCCAGGCTTTTATACTTGGAATTGTTGTACTTGCGTTGTCCTTTATAGAACAGGAACTCTGAAAGAGCTGGAACTTTTTCTTTTGCAATAGTACCAATATTTGGTAGAATGCTTTGCACATAGCAGTGCATCAATAAATATTTTTTAATGAATATTTGTATATAAAGATGTGGATCCAGTGCCAGCTCTGCAGGTCATTGTGCAAATCATTCAAACTCAAAATACCTTAGTTCTCTTATCTATAAAGTGGTAACAATTATAACATCTTCATTCCTCACAGGATGTTGTCAAGATCACATGAGATCCTTTACCTGAAATCCACTGTACAAATGCTGTTATTATCCATTTTTATATTTTTCTACAATGCTTAGTGTACATTGCTTCACATACAGTAAATATCTAATGAAACATGATGGTTGACTGAAGATGGAGAAAATTCCACATCCATTAACACTGTCATTCTGTCCTCCTTTGAAAATTGTGATGGCTTAATAGCTGCTTTGCTCCCCTTCACTAGGCATTTAACAAACTAAGATTTACTTCGGCAATCTAGTCATTCAGTGCTTAGGATTACAAAGCTGCTGTGGTTCCAAATTGTTAGTAACTCTTTGATCTAAGCACTAAGTGTGGGATGCATTAAAACCACTACTGTTCTTTGTTTACTTCTCATTCTCTAGTGAACCCAGTGTCAGCTGAAACACTGACCTTACTGAGTGATGTGTGCTCATGATTTTCAGGACTGTACATTATTTGAGGCAAGAATCTGTCTCTTGACTGTAGCTCATTTTTGTCATTACTTATTAATAGTTATTGAATAAATGGCACATGTAACATCATTACTTATAAATATTATCATTTTTCTAAGAATGATCTCAGATCAAGCCATAAATTATTTGGTGACTAAGAAAGAATGATTTTTTTTAAAAAAAATTCACATTCTCTAAAATATGGCTAAATCTGGCACATATAAATTTGGAGGAAAAACATGAGTTTGATGAGCACAATGGAAGAAATTAGATAATAACTTATACATGACTTATATAGGGTCTTCCCATAAAATTGCACATGAAACCAAAACAGTAACCACTAAGAGAACAATTGTTAGCTTTAACTGTTCTTTATTTTTTAAAAAAGTGTGTCCATATATTACTCTTAGTACTAAGTTCATGTTTTCACAAAAGAATTATATCTGTGAAAAAACACATTGTATTACATTCAAGAGTGAAAAGTTTCAATGTTTAAGCAAAATTTATTAATATATTACACAGACATCTCGGACTTCAGATGTACTTCTTGGTAAGCATTATTACAGGGATTTTATTGATATTTATTATAGGACTGTCACATAATTCGCCAGAATGACAGGCACAATGAAAGACGAAAGAGCAGCCTGCTGAATGCATGGTCAGATGGTGGGACAGTGTATGTCCCCTGGGGCCTGACAATCAACCCTTTGGCAAGCTTAAAGTCTTCTTTTCCTATTTGATAACTACTTAAAAATAAAAATAAAATAGAAATTCTAATGCACTAAATGCCAAGGAATTTGACAACTGCTTTTTTTTTTTTTATCAATCCTAACAATAACACAGGGAAATAATTTTCTTACTTTCATTTTATAGAGAAAGAAACAGTGGCCTTGAGATTAAATAGTCTCCCCTGGGATCCAAAGCAAGTAAAAACATCTTTCAAATACTAGCACTTCTACCTTTAACCATCATGCTGTTTACTGGTTACCAGTTAAACTAACAGGATCAGTTCAGATTAGAGTGAAAGGAGATTGTGCAGAAAACAAATCATAAATGGGAAAAGTCTACATTCTAATTCCTATAAGCCCTGGTCTAGCACTCCAGGTCAGGACCAGCCCTGACCTTAGTCATGGAAAGAGTTAAAGTGTACATCAAAGAGATCATATTAGGCTGCCATCGGAAGGATTTTGACTTTAAAATTTACCCTAACAGCTGAACTTCTATCTTGTGCTGGGAACAAATCTCTACCTTGACTCTCAGTTCTAGTAACTACGTCCCTGTCATCATGCCCTGCCCTTGGGTCTAAATATTCTCCCCAAGATCCCAGTGTTGATCATGCCCTAGGGCTGCAGTGCTGCTCCTAGCCATCTTTACAGCAGGATCCTTCCCCTAATGTTAGCATCTCTAATGGGATGTGTTACACTCTCTTGACCTAGATACATTTATTCTATCCTATCTGGCTTTTTCACCATTAAAATTACCTAGGCTTATGTAAGTTGTGTCTGCAGCCATAGCACCGTGGCTTCTGCTGCCACCAGATATAGAAAGCTAAGCAGGGTTGGGCCTGGTTAATACCTGGATGGGAGACCACAGGGGAACACCAGACACTGTAGGCTTGGGAGACGGACCTGGAAACCCACTCCCAAGAATCAATCCACCATTGAAAACCCTATGAATAGCAGAGAAGCACTGACAATAGTGTTTTGCCTGTTGTATGTAGGGTTGCTATGAGTCAGACACTGACTGATTGCACCTAACACTATGCCCTCTGGTAAACTTACTTGTCTCTAAATGAAACAAGGATCAGCTTAGTCATACTCTGATAGTTTACTTAAATAGTCTGAAGTACATGGGAAAAATGTAGTCCCCATCCTCATACCATAAACATTAACTATTGGTGATTTTAAAAAATGAATTAGTACGTTGTAAATATTTTCCTGGTTTTCTCCTTAGTATCAAAGTTGTTTTTTACTAAGCAGTGCCATCTAAGCAGCCAGATGGAAATGTATAGATTTTTTCTGTTGTTTCATTTTTAAATTAAACTTCAAATAATCATTCAATATTCTGATGTGTCATGATATACAAAGTAATTTTTAACCATTTCTATTATTTAAATTTTTAGTGGTTGCTTTATTTTGGTTGGGGGTCTGGTAAGGAAGTAAAGAGGTTAATGGAAGACTTGAGAAATGGTTTACTTTATGCTCAATAAGCAAGAGAAGGTGCTATTTTGAGCCTTCAGGATACAATTTGAAAAAAATAATATCTAAGAGCATGAATATGTTCATTCTGGAGACATGACAAGGATATGCAAACTTTTATATATGTCTTGGCCTTACTCTACAATTTATTCAGGTTAGAGAAGAAGATAAATACATAATGAATCAACCCTCTCAGAAAACAGTTCTCTCTGCCTCTCTGGTCAAAAATTTCTTGGTTATTTTAAACTTAGCAAGACACTGTAAAAATGGAGAAAGTAAGTGAGCACTGAATGGAAAAAATATCTAGACTAAAATTAATGTATGACACATGTGAGCTGTCTCAGTTCACAAATTCTTCCCACAATTGTGCTCTTTTCACCACCTCTAATGAAAGAAGATAAAGTTAAGGTGATAACTCTTGGTTGCTCTAATTGCCTTTATGGTAGCATGTCCATAGATGACAGGAAAAAATCACCAGAAATAGACTAACAAACTAGAAATTTGTCATTCCTACTGACGCAAAAATGTTCATTGTTTAGAGAGTGATAAAGGTAAGTTATAAGTAAAGCTTTTCTAGCAGTGTAGTGACTAAAACCTAAAGCAAACTAATACAAATATCATCTTAGAAATTATAAGCAGAGTTTTAGTCATCTATTGACAAATGTGCCAGAAACCATCCAGCCTCCCTCTCTGAAAAAAGAATGGATGCAATTCTTGACATTGGAAACTAACAAATGACATTTAAACCCATGATGGCTGATCACCTCAGAGGTCCATAAATAAATTATTTTTGTGACATTCTGTATGCACTCACCACAATGGCCACAAAAGAAAACATAGAAGATTTTTACCAGCTTATGCAGTCTGAAAAAGATTGAACAGGCAACCAGGATGTACTGATAATTACTGGTGACTGGAATATAAAAGTTGGAAGCAAAGGAGAACACTCAGTAGCTGGAAAATATGGTCTTGGTGACAGAAACAATGCTGGAGATCACATGCTAGAATTTTGTAAGACCAATGACCTTTTCATTGCAAACACATTTTTCACCAGCATAAATGGTAACTATACACATGAAATTCACCAGATAGAACAGACAGGTACCAAATTGACTACACTTGTGGAAAGAGATAATGGAAAAGCTCAGTATCAGAAGTCAGAGCAAGACCAGGTATTGATTATGGATCACAACCAGCTGCACATATGCAGTTCAAACTAAACTGAAGAAAATTAGAACAAGTGTGTGAGGGCAATGTATGATTTTCAGTATCTCTCACCTGAGTTCAGAGACCATCTCAAGAACAGATTTGAGTATTACACACTAATGATCAAAGATCAAACAAGTTAAGGCATGATGTCAAAGACATCATTCATGAAGAAAGCAAAAGGTCACAAAAAACAAACAAAAGAAAAGACCAAATTACATGTCAGAAGAGACTATGAAACCTGAATTTGAACATCAAGCAAATAAAGAAAAAAAGATGAAGTTAAATAACTAAACAGAAGATGTCAAAGGGCATCTTGAGAAGAAAAACTCAAATATAATGACATGTGAAAAGAGCTGGACAAAGAAAACCCAAAGGGAAGAACACTGCCTGCTTTTCTCAGCCTAAAGATTTGAAGAAAAAGTTTGATCCTTGAGTGGCAATAGTGAAGGATTCTACAGGGGAAATATTAAGCAATGCTGAAAACATCAAAGGAGGTTGGAAGGAATTTAAGAGTCCTTATACCAAAAGGAATTGGTAGATTATCAAAAATTTAAAGAGGCTGTATATGATCAGGAACCAATGATACTGAAGAAGTTGTGGAAGCTGCCTTGAAGGAATTTGTGAAACACAAGATTCCAGGAATTGATAGACACCAATTCAGATGTTTCAACAAACAGATGCAGCACTGGAGGTGCTCACTTGTTTATGTCAAGAAACTTGGAAAACAGCTACCTGGCCAACTGACTGGAAGAGATCCATATTTGTGCCTATTCCTAAGAAAGAGGGTCCAACCAAATGCAGAAATTATTGAACAATATCATTCATATCTCATCAAGTAAAATTTTACTAAAGATCATTCAGAAGCAACTAAGCAGTATACTGACAGAGAGATGCCAGAAAATCAATCTAGATTCAGAAGAGGGCATGGAACCAGGGACATCATTGCTGACGTCAGATGAATATTAGCTGAAAGCAGAGAATACCAGAAAGACATCTAGCTATGTTTTATTGACTATACAAAAATATTTGATTGTCTGGATCACAACAAACTATGGACAACCTTGTGAAGAATGAGAATACCAGAGCACTTAGTTGTACTCATAAGGAATCTATAAATGGATCAGGAGACAGTCATTGGAACAGAAGAAGGAAACATTGCCTTGTTTAAAGTCAGGAATGGTATGTATCAAGGCTATATCTTTTCATCATATCTCTTCAATCTCTCTTGTTAGATGCCATTGACTGGGGTTTGACTCATAGCAACTCTATGTACAACAGAATGAAAGAGGCACTATATATGATAGTGCTTCTCTGCTAACCATAAGGTTTTCAATGGCTATTTGTTTCTGGATTTGGGGAGTTTGAAAGTTATTTGTTCTGGATTGTTTTAGGAGTGAGTTGCTAGATCCTTCTCCCATTTTTGTGGTGCTAGGGATTAAACCCAAGGCCTCTGAGCATGCTGAACAAGCTCTCTATGAACTAAGCTAAACTCCAGCCCCTTCAATCTCTATAATAAGCAAATAATCCAAGAAGCTGGACTTTATGAATAAGAATGCAGCATCAGGATTGGAGGAGGACTCATTAACAACCTCCATTTTCCAGATGACACAACTTTCCTTGTTGAAACTGAAGAGGATTTGAACCATTTACTGATGAAGATGAAATAACACAGTCTTCAGTATGGATTGCAAATCCACATCAAGAAAATAAAAGTGCTTACAACTGGTTCAGTAAGCAACTTCATGATAAATGAAAAAAAAAAAACCATAGAGGTTGTCCAAGATTCTGCTTTAATCAGTTCTATAATCAGCACCCACAGAAGCAGGAGATAAGAAATCAAAAGATACATTGCATTGGGAAAAGCTGTTGCAATAGACCTCTTTAAAGTTTGAAAAATAAAGATGTCACATTGAAGATGAAAGTGCATCTGACTCTTGCCATGGCATTTTGAGTGGTATCATATATTTGTAAAAGCTAGATGATGAAGAAGGGAGAATTTATGCTTTTGAATTACAGTACTAGAAATGAGTATTGAATATACCATGGACTCCCAAAAGAACCGATAGTTCTGTTACAGAAGAAGTGCAACCAGAGTGCTCCTTGGAAGCAAGGATGGCTAGACTATGTCTTATGTATTTTGGACATGTTACCAGGAGGGATCAATCCCTGGAGAAGGACATCATATTTAAGAGAGTTCTGGGTCAACGGAAAAATGGAAAAACCTCAACTAGATGGGTTGACACTGTGACTGCAACAGTGGGCTTACACATAAAAAAGATCATGTTCATGGCACAGCATCAGGGAATGTTTCTTTCTGTTGTACATAGGGTGCTATGAGTCACACCTGATTCAATGGCATCTAACAACAATAATGATGACAATAGTCTCTGCCTCCTACTGGAATATAACAGCATACTCAACTAATGTTAAATGAATGGAAGATGATAGAAATCCCCATATTTCATCAGATACAGTATCATTGCATGAATTACTAGAAAAATGGAATAGGGAGAGGAGTCAAGATGGAGGTTTGCACAGCAAAAGAAACAATTAACAGAGTCAAGGAAACCCCCATGGAATGGGGAAAAAAATCATCACATTTTATACATCAGAGAAAGGTCTAATTACTAGAATTTACAAAGAACTCAAGGAAAAAAACTCAAGGAAAAAAAGGTTGCGGGCAAAAGGGAACACTCTTACATTGTTGGTGGAGCTGTAAATTGGTGCAACCACTGTGGAAATCAATACGGAGGTACCTTAAAAAACTAAAAATACATCTACCATATGACCCAGCTATAACACTATTGGGAATTTACCCAAAAGGAGATGGGTCATCATACCACAGAGACACCTGCATCTCCATGTTCAATGCAGCACTTTTCACAATAGCAAGGATATGGAATCAACCAAAGTGCCCTTCAACAGAAGAATGGATAAAAAACTATGGTATATATACACAATGAAACACTACTCAGCAATCAAGAAAAATGAAATACAGTCATTCGCAGCAAAATGGATGGAATTAGAGAAAATTATTTTAAGTGAACGAACACGAGCTCAGAAAGAGAAACAACACATGTTCTCACTCATATGAGGGAGCTGATTCAAAATTATAAGAAGGAAAAATCCTATTCAAAGGTCAGATCATAATAAAAGGGGGGAGGAGGTAAGAATGATGTCAATATAAATGGTCTAGAAAATGCATGTAATTGTTCTAACAAGATAAAAACAAAGACCACTACAGGAAAAGTTTCTATCTTAAACAGAACTGGAACCCAAGGACATTTAGAAAAATACTACTAAGTAAAAGATAGAGAAAACTTAGGTGGGAAACTTAGATGGGAAGGGTGGGAGTGGGGGAAGCATAGGGGAGGGTAAGGGGTAACATATATGAATAATGTTTATCAAAATGCATACATGGAAACGTCACAATGAAAAGCATATCAAAATGAATCACATTAAGATGTACATTAAAAATTTCCAATAAAAAAAAGAAAGAAAGAAAGAAAGAAAGAAAGAAAGAAAAATGGAATAGGCTTGGGCCAGAGAAAGCCCAAGAAGCCATCTAGAAACTTAAGAATTATATAATTTCTATAAGGCAGAGGTCTCCAGTGGCAAATTTAGCAACGAGGACAAAAAGACTGAGAACTAAGAAAAAAATAGGGGATTGAGCAAGAGCTACATCTAACATATTTGCCTCTTTATTTCTAGGACCCATGAGACATTAGGTCCACTCATTAAATGCTTATTAAATGACCATCCTGTGACTTTGCACATCAGCATCAGTAGAACTTACTATATCAAAGACATTATGTAAAAGGATTTTTACAGAGATCATATGGCAAGACAAAGTATGTATCCTCTCTCACCACTATCTTGTTTTTGTGTTGTTGTTAGGCACTGTTGAGTCATACCCAACTCATAGTGACCCTCACAGGATTTTCAATGGCTGATTGTTTTAGGATTGCCTTGGGAGTGGATTGCCACATTCTTCTAACAGATTTGCAGTGATAGAAATCAAACTCAGGACCTCAGACACTCCAGAGCAGTGCTCTACTATAGAGAAAAATTGAGAGGAAATTGACAAAAACACCCAAACTGGGAAAACGGCTTTTGAATATCTGGCTTGTAAATTAGAAATCTAGGGAAAATGAAAGTAATGTGGTTGCACGTTTGTACAAAACCTTTTCTGATTGGACAATTAGACTGACGGCTAATTGGTTCAGGCCATTCCGTGGGTGAGCTATATAAGGAGCTGCGCTGTGGCAGCTCCACCTTTTTTGGCTTTTTCGCCTTTATGCCTTTTCGCCCAGACCATCAGCTAAGCAAGACCTTTACGCCCTTTTTTTGCCTTTTCACCTGGACCACTGGACCACTGATGAGGAAACAGCTCTCCTGCTCCTCTCCCCCGGACCTTTGGTGAAGAAAGAATGCTCTCCCATCACAACCATCAACAAGGAAAGAACCTGCTCTCCGTCTGATCACCTACAAAGCAACAGTTTTGTCTCCTTGTGACCACCAAGACCACCAACATGGGTGTTTGCCCCTGGAAGGCAAAAGCACCTGAGGCTTTTCCTTTCTCCCGTCTCCTCCGGCAGTGTCAGGAGTCCACACCCTTCACCCAAGGGTCCCAAGTGAATTGTGTTTAGTATCTGTGTGCACTGTGGCACCGTCCGTCCGAACCTCCAGGCTGGACCGGGAGGCGCATGCCCTACACTCTACCAACTGAGCTAAATCTCAGCCTTTTGCCACTATCTAGAAAATAATAAATACATGTTGGTTGACAGATCAGCATCTGCTTCTCTCTGAAGTTTGTATCTCTGTTAAAGAAAAGATACTGACCATTGAAAAATTTCCTAACAATCAACTTCATTTGTTTAATATGATATATAATGTTTTTACAAACTGAATTGTCAACATTGATTATACTAGTGAAAAGCTATATTTATCTAGGTTATTGTTTATAAATTTTATATTAATGCTATTGGCTTAATTATTATCGTTTGAGTATATATTTACCTTTGATTCCTTTTCATTATTTTCTCTTGTAGCAACAGACTCCTCTTTGACTACACATTGGTCATTATATGTGACAATTGACATATTTGTACACTAAAATATAATACCAAATTTTAAAAATTGTGTTTATCAAAACATCCTCATTGCATTACAAAAGTACTTTTATGAAAATGGAGCCTATCCAATCACCTTCACTTGAAAAGTAAAGGTGCATGTGGTATATTCTTTTGAATCTGACATCTCCATATCAGGATCCTGAAATCTGCTTCAGTCCTCTCAGTTCTTCTCTATTCAAACTAAGGCTAAACTTTGCACATTTATGGTGATATTAGTTCATGTTGACTTTGTTGTAATGTAAATGTAAACTCAAAACATAAAATGCGTGTCTGAATAACCCAGAATATTTTATATCAATTATTTTATATCATCAAATAGAAAACCTAAACATTCTCATTATACTCATGGAGAACCAAAAGTAAGTTCTAAGAGATTCAGGAGTTTATGGATGACAGTTTGAAATGTGCAGGAACTGAATGACAATATACAAGTACCTGAGATAGGCTACTTGTATACCAATTGGTGGCAATATAGTATATAAAAAGTTCAAATAGCCCCCAAAGATAAATAAGAATTCACATTCAGTCAAACGCAAACCTCTCTGAAAAAGAAAGCAAAAGGTTTCTTCTTCCCAACTGTTCTGCTAATGGTCTATTACAAAATGGGGATTGTTAAATAATGGAAGGCAAGCTGAACTGTTCATGAGATCTGGAAGTCTACTCACTTTTCTGGAGGACATGAGTCTCCTTTTTCTAAAGTTTACTCCATAATTCCAAGGGACCCTAGTTACAGCATCATGATGATAGGAACACATCTGCAAAAATATCTGCAAAAATATTACAGATCAGAATTCAGAACTAAACTACATCCTCAGCTCTCATCCACCCCAGTAAGAGGTCCTCAGACAAACAAAGCAATGGTCACATGTTTCCTTGCCATCCTGTGGTAAATCTTCTGTCCTTCTGTTTCAAATCCCTCAGCTTTTAAATGCTAAAACACTCAACCTTAATAATCTTATTTTCTAACCAGGAAATACAGGCACAAAAGAAGAAAATATTGCATATGACCTGGTAACATGAGGTATAATTGGGGATGAAAGCAGCATGCAAGAACTATAAAATTAAATCTACATATTACTACTTACACTTTTAAATGTCCAGCTCCTGTATACAATATTAATCAATGTTGATTGCCACATTTTATCTAAGATAATGAAATGTTTCCAAATAAATGTGAACCCCAGTTTGTCACCAAGCTATATTTCAAAAATGTTTGTAGATAATTACTTGGAACCTGTAGCCAGATAACCTGCACAGCAGCTTAGAACTTGGTTACACATTCACATATAAAAAAAGAATCATAAATCACACATATACAACATTATTAGAACTACAGTTATGCTTCATGTGTATAAAATAGGCTTTTGTGGGTTGGCCTGTGCACCTAAGCAACATTGATAATAAGGAGGTGGCAAGGAATAAACACTCATTATATGAATTCAAATGTTTCCAGTTGAACTGAACTCATTTTTAACATGTTCAAAATGCTTCTTAGTGACTACAATGAGTTGCCTGGAACTTAAATTAATGTTGCCATCTGAGAATGAAATCTTTACAAAGAAACCACAAATGACCAAATTAATTCTCAGCAGAAATAACTCACTAAAAGTGATACATACCTGAGTTAAAGACTTCCAACCGCAAGGCAAACAACCAGTTTGTAAGACCAGGGGAATATATTTGAGGACAAAACAACGCTCTAACCCAGTCACTTGTATTATATAATCTCATCACCAAAAAAAAAGAGAATGGAGCAACCCAGGGAGCATTTGGGAAGTCTAGAGAAAAAGGGTGCCCTTGGTGAACAGCCTGAAAATTTTTGTACATCACCAAGGGTAAAGAAATACTGAGTTTGGAATTCATCAGTATCTGGTCACTAAGATACATGACTCCAAATATTTATTCCACAAATCTCTTTCGATATATTATTTGTTCAGTGGTCTCTTTTACACAACAGAGATACCCCAGCAATTAAAACAGAAAAAAAAATTACATTCCAAGTGGAATAAAGGAAAAATAACAATATATTGCTAAAATATTCAGGGACATATTGAATGGTGATAAATGCTACTGGATAAAATTGAGAAAAAGAGAGGAGCAGTAAGAAGGAAAGAAGATTACAAGTTTAAAAAGACTGATCAGAGAAGACTAAACAAAGAAGGTGACTGCGAATAAAAATTTGCTAATGCTAAGAGAAGCAATATAGATGACAGATGCAAAAAAAAAAAAAAAAACAGAAAACTGAAGAGAATGAAAATGTTAAAGCTCTGTTAAAGCTCTGGGGTGGAAGCATTCCTGGTATCACTAAGAAACAGCCAGGACATCACTATGTCTGGAATACAGTGAGTGATGAAAAAAGAAAAGTAACTGAGCCTAGATTGAATGCAGTCTTGCAGGCTGTTCTAAGGAACTTAGCTTTTACTCCATGTGAGATGGCAAACCATGAGAGTTTAGAGCAGAGGATTAATATGATCTGACTTACATTTTGTCTTAGCTACTATGTCAAAATTAAACTGGGGAGACAAATGAGGACAGGTAGTAAGGGACTTAAGCAGCTGCAGTATTCTGCAGTATTAGACTCATAGCGAACCTAAGTGCAGCAGGACAGATCACTACCCAACACTGTGTCATGCACACAATCTTTGAGCCCATTGTTGCAGTCACTATGTTTCTCCTCATTTTAAGTCATGCCTTACCAGCAAAAGGAGGTCCCAATGGCTTTACTCCACTCTCATCATTAAGGCTGTTTCTACTTTGAGGAAGCAATTCTTCTCTAGTTGTTTCTTAAATGCCTTACAGCCTGGGGGGGTTCATTTCCAAGCATTATATTTGACAGTACTTCTCTGCTATTCATAGAGTTTTCAATGGCTAATTGTTTGGGGAGTAGGCTATTGGGTCCTTCTCCCTAGTCTGTCATAGTCTGGAAGCTCAGCTGAAATCTGTTCATCGTGGATGGCCGTACAGGCATCTGAAATACTGGTGGCATAATTTTCAGCATCATAGCAACATTCAAGCCCCAAAGTACAAGCTGACAGACACAGGGGGGTGAAATTGAGTTTAAATTTTAGCAATGGGTAGTTTATGATTAGTCTTTCAAGATTTTCCAATTAGGCATACAATAATGCTGATAGGCACAGGTGTGGTAGAGGTAGAAATGGAGACAAGATGCTGGACCATTTTGGTAATAGAATGGATAGAATTTCCGGAAATATTGGGTTGTAATACATAGAAGGTGAAAAGCCAGTAATAACTCCAAAATATTTTGAAGGATTCATGTGCAAGGCAGGATTGTATTTAAATAGGTGGCACATGTTGGGAAGAATGTATTTGTGTGACTAGCCATGTTCATAAACTTTTCTGAGGCTGAAGTAAACAAATCCTTAAGAATCTCCATCTCAAGCAGGGTGCAGTGGCGCATGCTTGTAATCCCAGTGGCTTGGGAGGCGGAGGCAGGAGGATCACAAGTTTGAGACCAGGGCAGTCTGGGTAATTTAGCAAGGCACTTGCAAAGCATGCAAGCACAAGGCCCTAGGTTCAACCTCTAGTACCATTAAAAAAAATTCCATCTCTTTTCACATTGATTCTAGGCTCAGTTATTAAAGTAATTCACCCAGTAGTGTGAGAGAGCGAGCACATAGGATAACAAATATGTGTATTTTAATAAGAAAGGTTTATCTTCTATCAAAAACTAATGAATTAGGAGAATTCTGCTTTTACTCATAAAATAATGAGCCTTCTCACTGTAAACAAGAAGAAACATGAAATCTTACAGGAGAAGAATTAATGCTTTTGAATCATAGTGCTGGAGACAAATATTAAATATACCATGGACTGCCAAAAGAGCCAAAGGATCCATCCTAGAAGAAACACAACCAGAGTGCTCCTCGGAAGCAAGGATGACTAGACTGAGTCTTATGTATTTTGGACATGTTTGGAAGAGTGGTAGCTCAGCATATAAAAGAATGACCCTCAAATAGTTAAATGGACAGAGTTGCTACAACACTGAGATTAAACATAAAAAAGATCATGGTCATGGAACAGTGTCAGGGAGTGTTTCATTCTGTTGTGTATAGAATCCTTATGAGTTGGACCTGACTTCATGGCACCTAACAACAACAACAACAGTAGTAAACAAGAAGGAAACTGCTTTCAGACACTGAAAAAGTGTGCTCCCTATGGAATGGAAAGCAAATGAGGTGAACTCTACCCTTGACCTGTCTTTCTGCCCAGAAGCACATTCTAAATGTCCTTGTGACCGAGAAAGAAATCGTGAGCAGAATACAACAGCCTCACTAAGTTGGAGACACAAAGGGCAGACTTCAGGCAAGTTGCAGGACTAGAAGCTGTGGAAAAGAGTTAGAAAGAGGGAGAAGAAGGACTTCAGAAATATCCACCAGGAATTCCTTGAGTCCACTGAATTCTAAATCACACACATATGGGGTGAAACTTGATAAGGCCAAGTAAAGAATAATCAGGTCACTGTAAGCTCACAGCTGTGAGAGTTCACATAGCACTGGGAAACAAACTGAGTTTTGATCAGAGTAGAGTCTTCCTTGACAACTTGGAGTAATCAGGAAAGTATTAGAAGTTCTGCTCAAGTACACAAGCTAATCTACTTCTAGAACAAATGCTACTCCAGAGCCATTTTTTCAAAACTTCTTGAAAAGCTCCAATAATAATCTGGAAGTAACTTAAGCAACAGTTTGAGAAAAGCTAAAGGAAGAGAATAAAATCCAGGCATTCAACAATGTCAAATGCACAATGTTCCATATCTAATTAAAAATAATTATATATAGAAGAGAAAATGAAAAATGACTCTTGTCCAAGAAAAATGTCAGTCAATGAAATCCAATTCTCAGTTGGCAGAGAGGATGGAATAAGCAGGCAAGGACATAAAAACATATAAAAATCTCCTAATATTTAAATGAAAATTTACACATATTGAAAAAACGTATCAAATATGGAAAAATTGAATATCTAGAAATAAAAACAACATTGGAAAACAAATTCCTTGGATAGTATTAATAGCAGATTAGACTCTATTAAAGGAGAAAATAATGAATTTGAAAACATATCAATCTATTTATCTATTATCTATCTACTTATACCTAATGCGGAGCTCAGAAAAAGAACTAAAAAGCTATGAACAAAAACTCAATTATCTAAAACACATTACTAAGACATCTAACATACATATAATTGGAGCTCCAGAGCAAAATAAAGATAGAAGAAATGGAGAAAATACTGAAAAAATGTTGCTGTTGTTAGGTGCCATCAATTTGGGTCCAACTCGTTCAGACCCTTATAGAGTTTCCAATGGCTAATTTTGGGGGGATTGTTTCTGGAGTGGATTGCCACATTCTTCTGTTTTTGCAGTGCTGGATATCCAACTGGGTCCTCAGGGAGTGCAGAACAGCACTCTACCAACTGAGCTAAACCCCAGGCTACTGAAAAAATAATGGTTAAAATTTAATAAATTTGATGAAAAGTACAGACCTCCCTCCAAGAAATTTTTAAAAACTCAAGTGGAATAAACACACAAGTAGCACACCACACACATCACTTAAATTGTCAAAGGCAATAAACAGTTTCAGAATATAAGATGCATTACTAAAGAAACAAGTATGAGAATGATCATAGTTTCTCAAGGCATCAGTCTGTAGAACCATATCATTAAGCAATGAAAGAAAAACCAATTGTCATTCTGCAATTCTATACTTAGACAACATATTTTTAAAACTAAGAGCAGAATTAAGACTTATTCAGAAAAATAAAATCTGGGAAAATTCAGTACCAGCAGGCATATACTGCAAAATATATTAAAAGAAGTTTTTCCAGTAGAAAGAAAATGATATGCAGAAAACTGTGTATAAAAAAGAAATGGATAGCTCAAAATTCTGTAAATATATGAGAAAATATAAAATATTCATATTTTAAATTACTTTAAAGCAAAACTTATCCTTAAAGCAAAAGCAAATAATGTATTGTACTATTTATAACAGAGAGGCAAAATATGTAGCCACTAAAAAAGAAAAGAGATGGAGGTGAATTTTTGTTTGTTCTTATATAGGAAGTAGTATGTTATTTAAAGACAGACTGTGATAAACATATTGTGAACCCTCTTAGAGAATCTTAATCATCTTGGTGTTCTCATTTGAGCCACAGCACACAGAAAACTATGTGAATGACTATTTTATTCATCTTCCAAAGGATGATGCATGATCAGTTCCATATTAGGCAATTATGAAAGGAGTTAGTTCATTATATTTAATGGGTACCTTATAGTATTACAGTTTAATTCTCTACCCTTTAATTCTAAAGCCTTCCCTAGAATAACCTGTTCAAAATAAATCAATGGTTTATAGTTAAAAAGTTAATAGTGCAGAATATTAAATGCTTTTAAGCACTCAAAATATGGAATAAAAAAGTCAAAATGGAATAATAGCAGATGAAACAAACAGAAAAGACAAAAAGATGATAGATTTAAATTCAAATGTTATAATAACATCAAATAGATGTTTAAAATACCACTTAAATGTAGACATTGTTAAATTTGATTAAATACAAAACATGACCTAACTGTATGGTGTCTATATAAAACTCACTTAAAATATAATAGCACAGATTGCAGAAAAAATGATAGGAAAAGATATTCCACAAAACTATAATCAGTAAAATATTGGTGTTTCTAATATCAATATAATATTAATATAAAATAAGGGAGATTTCAAAACACAGAATATGATTATGACAAAAAATATGTCATAATAATAAATCTATCAACTGACCAGGAGAAACACAGCAACTGTAAATATATATGTACCTAATAACAGACTTCAAAACAGATGAGGCAAAAACTAGAAGAACTGGAAAGAGAAATGAGCCCCTAATTATAACTGGAAAATTCAGCAC
>VMDO01008288.1:0-12250 GCA_007922755.1 Pedetes capensis | reverse complement strand
GTAAATATAGATTAGAATAATATTTTGAACTGAATAAGAATGAAAGAGCACATGAAAATGTGTGGCAAAGAGTTAAAATAGTATGTACAGTGAAAGATACAGATTTAAATTATAAAGTTTAAAAAAAGAACAATCCAAAGTCAATACATGTTAAGAGTGTAGATGAGCATCTGTTTACTAGGGAAATTGGTCTATAGTTTTCTTTCCTAGATGTATCCTTGTCCTGTTTAGGTACCAAGGTGATGGTAGTTTCATAGAATGAGTTTAGGATTGCTCCCTCCTTTTTCACTTTTTGAAAAAATTTGAGAAGAACTGATAAAAATTCTTCTTTGAAAGTTTGGTAGAATTCTGTTGTGACCCTATCAGGTCCTGGGCTCTTCTTTGTTGAGAGATTTTTATTACCTTTTCTATTTCAGCACATGTAATGGGTCTGTTTAGGTCGCTTATGTCCTCCAGGCTTAATTTTGGTAAATCATATGTGTTAATATATTTATCCATTTCTTCCATATTTTCATTTTTTGTAGGTATAAAATTTCTCAAAGTATTCCCTGATGATTATCTGGATTTCATTGGAATCAGTGGTTATGATTACTTTTTCATCTCTAATTTTCATGATTTTGGCCTTTTCTTTTTTCCTTTTGGTAAGATTGGCTAGGGGAGCATCTATTTTATTAATCTTTTCAATGAACCAGCTGTTAGTGGCATTAATTCTTTGCATTATCTTTTTAGATTCTAATGGAGATATCTTTGCCTTTATTTTGATAATTTCTGTCTGAGTGCTCCTTTTGAGATTGATTTGTTGTTGGCTTTCTAGTACCTTGAGATGTGTCATTAAGTCATTTATTTGGCCCATCACTAACTTATTGATGAAGGCACTCAATGCTATGAACTTCCCTCTTAGAACAGCCTTTGTTCAGCCCAGCATAGTGACACACACCTGTAATCCCAGCAACTCAGGAGGCAGAGGCAGGAGGATTGCAAGTTCGAGACCAGAGGCAGTCTTTATAATTTAACAAGACCCTATCTCAAAAAGTTCAAAAAATGGGCTGAGGGTGCAGCTCAGTGGTACAGCACTTGCAAAGCATGCAAGCGCAAGGCCCTGGGTTCAACCCCCAGTACCGCCAAAAAAAAAAAAAAGAAAGAAAGAAAAGAACTGCCACTGCTGTATCCCGTAAGTTTTAGTAGGTTGTGGTTTCATCTTCATTTGATTGCAGGAATTTTAATTTCTGCTTTAATTTCTTCAATAACCCACTGATCATTCAGCAGTGTATAATTTAGTCTCCATGAATGTGTAAAATTTCTGATGTTTTTCTTGCTTTTGAGTTCCAATTTTATTCTGTTGTGGTCTGATAAGGTACAGGGGATGGTTTCTACTTTTTTGTATTTATTGAGGCTATATTTGTATACTATTCTCAACAAAATCCTGGCAAACCAAATTCAGCAACAGATTAAGAAGATTGTTCATCATGACCAAGTGGGATTTATTCTATAGATACAAGGCTAGTTCAACTTAAAAAAATTAATTAAGGTAATTCAACATATCAAGAGTATTGCAAACAAAAATCCCATGATCATCTCAATTAATGCTGAGAAGGCCTTTGACAAAGTGCAACACCTTTTCATGATAAAGTCCTGGAGAAGATAAGCATAACAGGAGAATATCTTAATATCATAAAGGCCATTTATGACAGACCTACAGCCAACATCATGTTAAATGGAGAAAAATTGAAACCATTTCCTCTAAGATCTAGAACAAGATAAGGATGTCCACTCTCTCCTATCTTATTTAAGACTGTGACTAAAGTCCTAGCCAGGACAATTAGACTAGAGAAAGAAATCAAAGGGATATAGATAGGCAAAGAAGAGGTCAAATTATCCTTATTTGTGGATGACATGATACTTTACCTAAAGGACTCCAAAAACTCCTCTAGAAAACTTTTAGACCTAATTAACTCTTTTAGCAAGGTGGCAGGATACAAAATTAATACTCAAAAATCAGTAGCCTTCCTTTACACCAACTGTGAGCAGGAAGACAAGGAATTAAGGATACAATCCCTTTCATAATAGCCCACCAAAAACTTAAATACTTAGGAATCAATCTAACCAAAGATCCTACAGATCTCTACAAGAAAAACGTCAAAACATTAAAGAAAGATATCACAGAGGATACTAAATGGTGGAAGGACCTCCCCTGCTCATGGATTGGGTGAATCAATATTGTCAAAATGGCTATACTAGCAAAAGCAATCTATAGATTTAATGCAATCCCCACTAAAATTCCAATGACAGACTTTATAGAAATAGAAAAAAAAATCCAAAAATTCATATGGAAACACAAAAACCACATATAGCCAAAAGACTCTTAAGCTGCAAAACTAGTGCAGGCAGGATCACAATCCCTGACTTTAAACTATGCTACAGGGCTGTAGTAGCAAAAACTACTTAGTACTGGCACAAAAATAGGCCTGAAGACAATGGAACAGAATTGAGGACCCGAGATACACCAATACATCAATAGTCACCTGATCTTCGACAAGTGAGAAAGGCAGGCAAGTTGGAGAAAGAACAGCCTTTTCAACAAATGGTGCTAGGAAACCTGGATTTCCACTTGTAGAAAAATGAAAACAGACCCAAACCTCTCAATATGCACAAGAGTTAACTTGAAATGGGTAAAAGACCTCAACATAAAACCAAAAACCTCATATGTGGGTGCTGAATCCAACTCAAAGGAAGGAAAAAATCCTATTCATAAATTGAAACATTAAAAAATGCACAATTAAACTTAGCGTAAAAGGGACAATTTAAAAAGTAGAAAGAAGAAAGGAGGGATCTAGCAGAGGGGAGTGAAGACTGGAGAAGATGGGAGGCTGAAGAGGGTCAGTGAGGAAGGATGAAGGGGGAGAGGACAATCTCAATGTAAGCAGCACAATTTCATGAGTATGGTGGAAAAATACGGGAAGATAGAAAAACATAAAACCTACTAGAATAGCTAAAATTAAATAATAATAATGATACCAAATGCTGGCAATACTGAAAATAGACTAGATCACTCATGTAATACTGCTGAGAATGTAAAAATGTAGATCACTATAGAAAACAGTTTGGACATATATCAAAATTGGGAGGCACATATATAGAAAATATTCTCACAAAAAGATACGCAAGTAGAAAGGAGACCAAGGTGGGGAGGGTGGGAATGGGCAAGGCGGGTCATGAGAGTGTAAGGGGGAAGTTATGTGAGCAATGCACAATGAAATGCATACGTGGAAATGTCATAATGAGTCCCATTGTATTATACATTAAAAATTACTAATAAAACTTACTAATAAAAAAGCAAGAATGGCCACACTGCATCTTACATATTTTGGACATATAGTAAGGAGAGATCAATGCCTGGAGAAAGACAGCATGTTTGGGAAAGTGGCAGTTAATGAAAAAAAGGAAAAACTCTCCACTAGATGGATGGACACAGTGTCTGCAACAATGGGCTTAAATATAAATAAGATCATGTGCCTGGCACAGAATCGAGAAGTGTTTCGATCTGCTGTACATAGGGTCGCTATGAGTCAGACTCAACTCGATGGCACCTAACAACAAGAACAACAATAAAAATGTTAAAAAAGCATTTAAAAAAATAAATAAGTTACTTAATCTCAAGAAAAAAAAGATTGTAGATGAGCAAACAAAACTTGTAGTAGGTTTATTGTTTTTTAGGGGCTGTCAAGTCTGACTCACAGAGGAAAGAAAATGATAAAAACAGAAGTTAATGAAATAAAATGAATAAAAAGCATAAAAATAAATGAAAATAAAAGCAGCCTCCTTGAAAACATCAATAAAATTGATCAAATTCCTGGAAAGTAATTTTACTAACACTGTCTTAATAAAATCAAGTGATACTAGCACTTATTAGTGATGATTTGGAGCAACTAAAATTCTTATATAACATTGACAAGAAGGCAAATGGTTCTGGAAATCAGTCAGGCAATTTCTTACACAGACATTTAATAATAACCTATAGCCAAGCAATTCCATTCCTGTGTATTTATCAAGTGTGTCAGTTACCAATTTACTGACTCTTAATTGCCATACCCACTTATTACTGACTTCTGTGATAACGGAGCTGAATCCTATTAATAGTTCTTCTTTTCCATGTGGCACAATATGAGGCTTTGTAACACAGAGTTCTGGAAACACCAAGAAAAGAGGTTTCTCTTTCTGATTCTGGTATGTTCCTCACAGGAGACTCTTGCAAAGCATAAACGGTTTTTGTTTGTGTATTTTCCCTTGACAGCTTCCCTTGGCCTCCCCTCAGACAGATTTGTAGAAGAGATACACTGGCAGGTGACTTCATTGTGAACAGCTTCCTCTAGGGACTGTGGGGTGGGGTTCCCACCAATGTCACCTGATAAGCACATTCCCTTGAACAGCTCTTCCTGGCAGGATAGCTTCACTTAACCAGCTTTCCTCACCCGCCCCATCGCCTCCCCCATCTCTTCCTGACGATGCTTTAAAGCCAATGGTGTGCTGCCAGCATGGCCTTTTTGATCTCAGCTTTACCTGGGCCCCCTCCAGGATTCTTCCTCATGGAGTGCCACTGTGGACCTCTTCTGGATAGACAGTTTCCCTTGGCAACCCAGATAGTAATTTTCCAGTAGTGTGGCCCCCTGGGCACAAATATTGGGACAGCTTCCCAATCCTCCCCTGGGAATTGCAGTAGTGAGTTTTCAAGTGAAGCATCTCACATCTTGATGTGGACACCCCTCCCCATATATGTATACCACTTTCCCCTGTCATGCCCAAAGGCAGATATGTGTAGAATCCTGTAGGTGAGAAATTTCACAGAAATCCTCCAGTATCCAATGAGCCATACCCATGTCCTCTCAAATAAGACCTGAATCTCAGCCCAGAAAAGGGCATAGCCTTCTCCTTGAGTGTTCTATCTCAGCCTTAGGGATAGTGGCTTCTCCCTATTCTGCTAATTTGTATTCTTCATTGCTATGTGTCCTTGTTTTGGGTCCAACTTATAGTTACCTTATGTACAACAGAATGAAACATTCCCCCAACACTGTGCCATGCCAGGCACTATCTCAGTGCTTCTCTGCTATTCATAGGGTTTTTGACAGCTGATTGTTTCAGGATTATTTTGCAAGTGGACTACCAGGTCCTTTTTCTTCCCTTTTTGCGGTTCTGGGGATAGAACCCACAGCCTTGGAGCACTCAGAGCAGCACTCTTCCAACTGAGCTAAGCGCCATCCCCTTTGTGTTCTTTAGAATCCTCTTTACCTCTTAATAGCCAATTCTCCATTACTCCAATCATCTAATAATAATCTCCTCTAAAAGCCTCTCATTTTAATACTATTTTAAATTAAACAAAGGACCTGGCAACCCCCTCCCAAAAAATCAATCTGTCATTGAAAACCCTATGCACAGCAGAGAAGCACTGACAATAGTGTTTCTCCTGTTGTACAGAGGGTCGCTATGAGTCAGGTACCAACTCGACGGCACCTAACAACAACAACAACATTCAAATTTCTGTATGGTTTCTAGTTCTTGATTAGAACCTGACTAATAACCAAAGAGTAATGAAAACTTCTTGCACAAAAAGACTTGTACATAAATATTTAGAACAGCTTCTTTTACAGCTGGGGTTCAGCTCATTTGGTAGAGTGCTTCTCTGCACTCTCTGAGGCCCTGGGTTCAATACCCAGCACCACAAAAACAGGAGAAGGACCTGGCAACTCACTCCTGAAACAATTCTGAAACAATAAGCCATTGAAAACCCTGTGAATAGCAGAGAAGCACTGACACAGTGCCAGGCATGGCACAGTATTGAGGTGTATTTCATTCTCTTGTGCAGAAGGTCACTCTGAGTCAGACCTGACTTGACAGCACCTACTAACAACAGCTAGAAATATCTCAAATGTTCAACAAAGGTAAATGAGGGAATAATGTTTAGTATATCAAAACAATAAAATATTATCAGAAATATAAGTGAATTACCAATATATAAAACCTGAGTCTCATTTTGTTGAACAACAGAAATCAATTTTGCAAGAGTATGATTCCATTTATGTGATGCTTTATTTATGTATGCATTTACTCATTTATTTTTGTGGTGCTAGTGATCAAACCCACAGACATGTGCATGGTAAGCAAGCACTCTACCACTGAGCTACATCTTCAACCCTATAAAGTATTTTAGAAAGAAAATGTAGTCTATACTGATGGAAAATGTATCAGTGTTTGCCTAAAGTTGAGGATAGGGCATGAAAAGTGACTAGAAGTTGGCACTAGAGACTTTATGGAATAACAGAAAGTAATACACATTGACAGTGGTTGATGTTTCACTGTTTCATGTATTTGTCAAAATCTGTCAAGATGTACATTTAAGTTGATTTTCAAAATGAATGATTTCATGAAATTAACTAAAATATCATTTCCTAGTCATTAGATTTCAATGAAGTTTTCCCCTTGTGCTTGTTTAATTCTTAGTATGCTGACAAAATGGAGTTTCCAGACATTCCAAGCTAAGGATGCTGAATAATGACATTAAAGAGCTGCCACCTTCTAGAGCTTCCCTTGATACTATTTGCTTCTGAGCTTTCTATGTGCTCAATAGTTACATGAAGGTAGGAATGACAATAAAGGAGAGTGAATGCAGTTATCACTCATATGCAGGCTAATGATAAGGGTGGAAAATCATGGCAATTCACATTAAAGATCTAAAGTCACAACTACATAAACAGCTTATAATAAATCCATTACAATATCCCTCATATGTTTGCCTGTAACTGGAGAGTGATCCTGAGTCCCATGAGTCCCCCATCCAAAGCTGTGATATTGAGGCACACAGGAATTGATCCCAGACTGCCTAGATTGTGTCCTAGTTCCATTTTTACATGTGAGGTAATCATGGTCAAGAAACTTATTCTCTATATGCTCAATTCCTTCATATCTACAATGGAGATACTAATAGTACCTTCCCCATGGTGCTACTGTGGGACTCAGATAAGCCTGTGGAAAGTGGCTTACAAAATGGAAGGCATATAGTAAGATCTCAGTAAATGTTATATGTTTATCTACTGATATGTTATTTATCCAATATATCCAGTCTACTAAAGCTTGTGAGTCTCCACGTACTTTAAAGAGAAGAGAGCTCATTAAGAGAAATCATTCCTTCCTCTCTCTATGCTTCCCTCTTGCTAGAACTAAGTGAGAGAGTCCAGGAGATTCATTCACAGAGACTGGGAATGTTCTGATATTCACTCCTGGCAGATTCTTCCCAGAAAAAAAACATGCAGGTCTATCCAAGGCTGTCATGAAATTGAGCAAGATGAGGGAAGACTTAGAATATGACCCCAGAAGTTTGAATGACATGTGAACATAAGGACTAGGGCATTTTCTGAAAAAGAAATTTCTGAGGATAAAAAGTCCACTGAGGTGGCCGGCCAGCAAGGCTTAAGGAGACTATGGTAGAGTGCGCTTGGAAGGACAAGATAGGAATCCACTTCCTTCCCTGTTCTCTAAGTTCTTGAGAAGATATTAGAGATAGCTTGGGAGGTTCTCATAGATTCCTGTATGCAGAACTCAAGAAAGATTTGACTTCCTCAGCCTAAAGGAGTCCTTGGGAATAAAGAGAGCAAGAGTAAAGCTGAGCACTCCCCAAAGAAGATCATCCACCACTTATGTGAACATCCTTCCACGCTGATAGAGATCACCTGCATCAGCCAGTACCAGGATAGACTATTGCACTCTCCATCATCACCAACATGAAACTAGTTATAGTACAAGATCTCTGTTCCCTTACTCTTACATGTTGCTTACCTTTTCCCAAACTAGAAGACCTTAGCCTCAAAGAGTAAAGCATAAAAGATATCTCAGAGCCAGACCACACTTCACCATTACAATAAAGTCAGGGTTAAAGCTGTCACCCTCACTATAGGAGAAGAGAGCTTTGAATCACATATGAGGTTGAAGTTTTGAACTGGGTCAAACCAAGTTTTAATAACTAAAACATGAGTAGAAAGCTAATTGACTCCATCACAAGTGTTTTCAAAAGATACAAAAAAGAGATTGAGAGCCAGGTTGAAACTTTTGGATTAGAAAATTATTGAATGTTTATATTACAATGAATGTATGGTCCTTAACAAGTCACATAATTATTCATACCAATGGAAATAAGTATATCATAAAAGCTCACTTCTGAGCTGTCTGAATGTTATGTTGTATGCTGAGATAGTATCCAGAAAAGGAATATTGTCTATAATACTAATTAAAAATAGTTTGTCTTGTCATAGAAGCCCAGAATACAGAAAAGGTAGGTTGAGGTGTTCTTCTGACACATGAAAATGGCAGAACTCATCACTATAGCTGCAAATGTCTACCTCTGGGACTGTCTAGACCTACAGGTACCTTTGTACTCTACTCTACAAGCCCACTGAATTGATCCAAAGCTCCACAAAACTCCTCCTAAGGCAGAGTTGCTTTACAAATCATTTTTACCTTAGGATTCCTTATTACCTCTGTAATAAGAAATAACTGACAAAAGTGTCTATAATAAAAGAAGTAAGAAGCTCAAATTAGTTTTTGTTTAGTTTCAGTTCCTTTTGAATTTCAAATCCAACACAAAATGAGTTAGTAAACCACTTCTCTCTGCCAAGTTAATAATAACAAAAGCATTTTACCTGGAAAGTTTCCATTTGTCTTAGAGAACACAATGGTCTCTAAGATTCAAGCTCTGAGAATGCATTTCTTTCATAATGTTAGATTTATTAGTAAGGCAATGCCAAGCACTCCCATGTGTACTACTTTTATTTCTCTTCAAAACAGTATTTGTTTGGACAGCCTGGCTAAATTGCAGGCTCCCTGAAAGCATGGAAAATATTTTCTTTCTCAATTTTCTTATCTCCTACAGCACCCAGTACAATCATTAGTAGCCAATAAATGCCCTTCTTCTGTTCACTACTTCTGCTGTCTTGCCCACAAGGCCTAAGACCACATTTATAAAGCAATTTATAGCACCAGATGTCAGGCACTACAGATGTGCCAAGTATTATAATTATATATTGAAGTAACACAGATAAGAAATGTTTGAGATAAATGCAGTTAGTTCCCCTTGATGTCAAACAGAAAGTAAAAGAACAAGAAAAAAGAAACTCAACTATCTGAAACTCAAAAAAAGTCTAAGTCATCCATTCATATAACCCTTATAGAGTAACTATTTTATCAGAATTTTCTATAATAGTTTTGTTCCCACTTATGTCACATTCTTAGAAACAAGTAATAGTCAATTTCACCAAGAAAGCATATGTAGCAATATGCCAGTTTTAGAATGATTATATTTAACTAAAAGGAAATTTTAAATTACAGCTTTAAAAAGATGGATTTTTATTTTTTTTTAAAAATGGAAAATTGATATGTTTGGCTACAAAAGTTCTTACTTGCAAATGTAAGGAAAAAGGCAGACTCAGATAAAATATGTATCCTGACTTTTAACATAACCAATTCAAATATTATCCAATAAATTGATTAAATGTGTGTATTTACTTATAAAAATTTAGGCTTATTTTTTCAAGTGAAGAAATTTAAATTTAGATACACTAGTGAACGTGCCTCTGCATCACACAGTTAAGAAGTAGAAAAGGTGAAAGTCATGCCACTCACAGCTTTAGAAATGGGACATTCTTATGGGCTCTCTTAACAAGTGTTCCTTGGGGAAAGAAAGGGTAAAGTTTTCCATATAAGAATTAGGGTGTCCATCCTCAAAAGAATGAAGCAAATGATGGAAGAGATGTCAGAAAATATCTTTTTATTTAAAATATCTTCTTTAGGGATTTTCTGAGACCTTCCACAAGAGTTGAGAATGCTTCTATTTTGTAGGAAAATGATCGCTCTCAACCTGACTCTTGCTGGCAACTATGACTAGGAGAGTAACTCCTACATCACCTCTTCTCTTCAGAATCAGTGCACCCAGGGCCTTGGGAAAAATTCACAGTTCCTTTGGATGGCAGATATTTCCTTTAAGAAATGGCCTCCATGTATATCTCTAACTTCATCTTTCTCCTTTGTCTGATCCATGCTCCTTCCTCCACTTCCCTTAACTGCTTAACATGAGCTCCTACTCATCCTCCCAGATGCCATCCACATTCTGAGAACGTCAATGTCATTTCTGCAAAGCTGACTTGGATGTACCTCCCATGCTTTGCAAACAACTCTGTGAGTACGTAACACATTGTTTTGTATATTAGCTCTTTGAGGGCATGGACTTCTCCCTTTCTGGTTCTACTCTGGATATTATGCACAATTCTTGGCAAGGAGTGGGTTTTCATTTCTCTTTCTAGCAAATAGGTACTGAACACATGCCAAGTGCTAAGCACCATCTCAAGATTGGAATAACAAGTCAGATGAACTTTGTAGAACCATATAGAACTTAAAATCCAGTAACAATAAATATTGAAGTACTAAACTAAATAATATTCCTTTCTATGCTTTGTGATATATTCTCATGTAGGAGCTTCTGTGCATGTTGGTCCTTGAGCCTGGACTATCCAACCCTCTCTTCAACATTTATGCAATTTTGGTTTGCCCTTCAAGGCCCATACTCCATATTCCCAAGCTTTATGACTCTTCCCAACTATGATGATCACAATGAGAGTTAAACTCACTACCATCATTCCTTCCACACAAAATTCACCCTTTGACTATATTTCAGCCAATAGCAACAGTACCTTCCCAAGGACCAGGAAAACAAAAACCACAACAAACAAAAAACATAAACAAAAAAATCATCTGATTCATCTTTGCCTGTTAATTTGCTCATTCCCACACTTTATCCTCTATCTATTCCTGCTGCTATGCCTCTGCAATAATACAAAAATCTCTTCCCTCCATTTTGTTGCCACTGTGTTCACTTCTCTCTAGCTTCTCGTTACCTCTCACTAGTATATTGCTGCAGTCACTTTCTCTGACCAGCATGCTATTTCAGCTCACCCTAGGTAACATTTGAGAGAATACAGCTCTGTTCATTTTTCCCTTGCATATAAATCCATAAAACCTCCTCCCTATCTAAATAGGATTCAGACCTTACCCTTGGCCCTAGGCTACTTTCTTTCTCTCTTTCTTTCTCTCTCTCTTTCTTTCTTTCTTTCTTTTTTGCTGTACTAGGGGTTGAACCCAGGGCCTTGCACTTGCGTACTTTGCAAGTGTTGGACCACTGCCCATTTCTTTTTTACTTTTTTTTTTTTTTTTGAGACAGGGTCTCACCAAATTACACAGACTGCCTCTGGTCTCGAACTTGCAATCTTCCCGTCTCTGCCTCCCGAATTACTGGGATTATAGGTGTGCGCCACCGCGCCCAGCGGTAAACTTAGACCACTTTTCTAATATTTGTTCCAGCTGGTCCTTTATCTATACCTGGTGCTTCAGATAAATCTGAAGATGTGCAATGTCATAAATATGCCCTCAGCCCAGGCTTCTTCTCCTGCTACCTAATCTGCTCACCTCCTCCATATTAGATTCCACCACATCATGGCTCCACATCCCTCACAAAGATTTGTTTTGATTATTCCCTTATGGAAGAGAGAGAAGTGTTCTTCCCCAGAAGCAGCATGACACTTGGCAACTAATTATGGTTGCAACCTGTCTTGTCCAATGTTCCAGTTGTTTGTACATTTTTCTACCACTCAATTAGATTTGCAACCCCTGAAAACCAGAATAAAACAGGTGACCTATGAATGACTCTTCTTTTGTCCCATTCAACTTTTTCATTTCTAAATTAAAATACTGAATCACAACAATTCTGCATTTATTTCCTATACTAAAACAATCCTTAATGTTGAAAGACTATATATCATTTATTTGTGTTTTTTTTTTTTGCCTGGCATAGAATCAGTCTTCAATAAATGTGTTGTACATGAATAGATTAATACATAATTTGAACATGCTTCTCCTTAATAAATTTGCTAGAATTAATCTTTACAATTAATTCAGTATAGTCTTAAATATAGCTTCCCTATAATTTTCCATGGTCTAAGACTCATTTCCATGGCCACATTGAAAGGAAAGACTAGATTGGTTTAATTTTCCTAATTATAGTGTATTCTTAAAAAAAAAAAAACATTGATATGTCCTTCACTATTTCTAATTCTTATTTCAGTTCAGAATATATAATAACAGCTATCAATAAATGTTCATTAGTGCTTGATGGGTTATTCTAATGATGTGGAAAACAGGGAAAAACCCAAACCTGAAC
>VMDO01008287.1:51291-85162 GCA_007922755.1 Pedetes capensis | reverse complement strand
TTCAAATTCCACATATCTGTTGTTACTGTATATAAAAGTCACTGACTTGTATTCTGTAACATCACTATATTAATTTATTAGTTCCAGGTAGATTTTTTTTAACATTCTTTGGAGTATTTCACATAGATAATCATGCCATATGAATAAGAATTGTTGTCTCTCATCCAAATACTAGGTTTTAAAAGGAAATTGCCTAAATTCAAAAGCCATGGAGGCTAAAAGTTCTATGTGCTGCCCTTTACACTCATTAGGTGAAGTTAAAATGGTTAAGGTAATTATTTGATGAGAAAACAATCTTTTGGAGAGTTAAGCTAAGAGGAAATCAGTTTAGTTTAAGGCATACAGTGTGCACTTGAATCAATGTTAAGTAAAGAAGTAGAAGTAAAGAAGTAGAACATATGATTTATGTTCATAAGAGTGAACAAAAACCGTGCTTTCATTTTCAACTTTGCCATCCAAAACTTAGGTAATTTCATGTCAAATTGAGACGCATTCCAAACCCAGCTTTCCTAAAGGATTGCATTAGGTGTCTAGTTAAATCAAATTACAGAAGAAAAGTCTGAGAATCATGAAAAGTCAATATGAACTATTACATAAACCACATACATCAATTCTATTATTATTTTGGAAAGAATAGCTTATTTTTAGGGGGATGTTATTCATGATTTGACCCAAATCCAATCTATTACCTCATGAATCATTCAGACATTTTCTCTTCCTTGTCTGTCATCACCTACACTAACAGAGAGAAATCTGGTTCCCACTATCTCCCATCCATTTACTTAATTGTTCAATTCTTATACACATGTATAATAGGATCAGAATAGTTTCCCTGAGAATCTGGAGTTTTCACTACCTCCGTGTAGCTGGGTTTATAAATTATGAACTTGAGAGCTAATGGTGACCACCATGGGTTTTTTTTTTTTTTTCTTTTTCTATGTTGGCTGGGAAACAGAGAAAATTGGTATTTCAAAGGATGGAGAATGAAAGAGATGCATTAAAAACACAAGAATGAGCTGGAGAGAAAGTCCTGACATAAATTAAATTCATAGTACAGGTCCTCTTTGAGAAGCTGGCCACATTCCTGTCACTGGATCCCAAGATATAACCTTCTAATTAACCCATGGTGTGCTTTTTTAGGGCCAAGTCCAATTGACTTCTATAATAGCAACCACAACAGACTTAAGCCAAACCGTTTTTCTTACTTTCTTTGGTTTTATTTGCTTTTCTGAAAATATATTACAGGTATCATACCACTGTTTTGCGTTTAATTTTGGTTATTTCCCTTTTTTATCTCACTTATGCATATCTTTCTAAAACTTGATCTCAACAGAAAGTATTTTGCAAGAATTTTATCCTTTAGAATTATTTGTGATTAAATGTTGTTGTTGTCGTTAGGTGCCGTCAAGTCGGTATCCGACTCATAGTGACCCTCATAGGATTTTCAGTGGCTGACTGTTTTTCAGGATTGCCTTGGGAGTGGATTGCCAGGTCCTTCTCCCATTTTTGCGGTGCTGGGAATTGAACTCGGGACCTCAGAGACTGCAGCGCAGCGCTCTACCAACTGAGCTAAATCCCAGTGTTGTGATTAAATAGTCAGGTTTTCTTTTTTTCTTTTCTTTTTTTTTCCCATCCAAATCCTTTCAAATTGTCATCAAGTTTTCTCTCTTCATTGTGAAGTCAATCTCATTTTTGGAACATTTGTAAGGACTGGTTTCTTAGTCTCTATGAAATGAATAACTGTGTCTACTATTTCTGGGTTACTGTGTATTATAAAATGATGATACAACTTTACAATGCTACTCAATAACCAGCTTTTGGTTACTTAGTAAAAGAATCCATTTATTTCACTGCATCTCATCTCTTCTAATAGGTGAATAAATTCCCATGTCATTTTTAAATAATGGAATTAGATGAAGGAAGTGTCACTTCAGAGTT
Source organism: Pedetes capensis (assembly GCA_007922755.1). Taxonomy (NCBI): domain Eukaryota; kingdom Metazoa; phylum Chordata; class Mammalia; order Rodentia; family Pedetidae; genus Pedetes; species Pedetes capensis. The sequence continues at coordinate 83,224 of VMDO01008287.1, read as the reverse complement.
AAATCATACAAAGAAGCAACACATCTTTAAATTGTATCAGTTAAAAACTAAAATTAGAGACGGGCATGGTGGCACATGCCTGTAATCCCAGCGACTCAGGAGGCAGAGGCAGGAGGATCACAAGTCCGAGACCAGAGGCAGTCTGCATAATTTAGCTAGACAGTGTCTCAATAAAAGTAAAAAAAAAAAAAAAATGGACTGAGGGTGCAGCTCAGTGGTCCAGCACTTGCAGAGCATGCAAGCGCGAGGCCCTGGGTTCAACCCTCAGTACTGCAGGAAAAAAAAAAAGCAAAACAAAAATAAACAAACAAAAAAACTAAAATTTGATTTTTATTTGACACAAAAGCAAAACATGGTATATATTTTCCCAAGAAATGTTTTTAACTGTATGGTTCATAGTGCAGTATAAATAAGTACATATCTACATATATACATAACACACAATTACTTTTTATTAAATTGATCACTCACTGCCCTTTAAAAGTTATTTTTTTGGAGTAGTCTCCCTTTATACTTGGATGAAAACTTCAACAAGTTCATGACACTACTATTTTCTTTTAGATTTGAACATGATTATTGCCAACTGGTTACAAACACAGTCCTAATTCAGAAATTAAAATGTTCAGTCTATTAAGCAACCCTTGATCTTATTTTGAAGACTAATCACAGTGTAGTTACTCCCTGCTGTGACCATAGACTACATCAGCTTTCTTTCTTATTAGTCTCTCAGTCTCCAACTTTGGGAATCACATTTCATATTTTCGTAACATACACTTTTACCTGCCCCTGGAGTGAGAACTCATCATTCAACAACAGCTCCCTCCAGGGTGCTCTTTTAACCAGTCTCCAGAGTCTTTATAGTCCCCCTAATAATCATGTTTTCTACCCAATATAATGAACAGTCCACATCGTTTATCCAGCAAAAAGACATGAGGACTATGGGAATATTTATACAGATGGAAATTTTTGTTGAAACTCATCTTGTTCTCAGTTATATGTTGTATTAATACTAAAGAGAAAATGGAAGAAATTTGTTTTAATCATAGTACCTCTGAGGTACACATAGAATAGCCAAACACTTTGATTATAGCATTTAGTAGTAATAATATTAAATTGAATGGCCTTTATAGTTGAATGGCTGTAATTCTGGGTATACTGAGTGATTCTGGAGATAAATGACAAACTTAATAAAAAGTAAGTAGTATTAAAAGAGAAAATACACATCAATAGATGAAAAGCATCATGCCCTTACAGGAACTCTTTTTTTTTTCCTTTGTGTTTTTTTTGTTTGTTTGTTTTGCATTACAGGCTAGATTTTGCACTGTAAGAAGGTAGAGTCTACTTGTAAATTCAGGGGGATTCTAGGGAACTACTCAATTCCAATGGAAGAATTTAAAAAATGGAAATGGCTAAACTGGAGTTAATAAACTGGTTATAAAAACTTTAAAATCAGAACATTTAGAGAAGAGATTTTATGTACACCATCATCACCATCATCATCATCATGTAATAGGTATGTAAATAACTAGGAAGCTTGCTATCTAAATTATACCTTAGAACTAATTGCTTGGAGGAGTTCACATATTTATTGTTCTGGGGAAATTGTAATTGTTTTAAATTATATTAAATTATACTAGATAAGGTCTCAATGACAACCTACATCTTTTGCTCAAATAATATTTGGATTAAACATAATTTCACATTTATTTTCATTCTCATAAAAGAGAGATTCTCAGCCAAGTCACTATAAGGTTTGTTACTGACAAGATGAAATAATATATATATTCTTTCCCACCTACAACTGGAATCTACAATCTCTGGAAGAAAAAACAAAATGACAAGAACTGAGCATGGAACCAAGGAGTGGTTTTTTTTTTTTTTTCTAATATAGTCCATTCAAAGTATATTAGTATCATCCAAAATAAACCAGTTTGTCTCTGGAATGCTTCTGAAGATCAAAAGTTATGCCAATCTTAAATTACAAAGATACTAAAATAAAAAAGTTTAATTTAGTTCAAAAACAAACATTTTAGACACTGAATAGATAAGATGGACAACACATAGGGATCTTCTTTGAGGATCCCACAGTCAGGGAGGGAAGAGAAAGACCACTGAGAGCTAAATACTGAGATGAACTGTTCAGGTACTATCGATACAGAGATGTGGGCACCAATAGGTCTAGTTACAAAGTGACCCAGGGGAAGAGGATGGAAAGAGATGGAATAATAATGGCTTGTGCTTTTGGTTCACTACTCAGCAGTTTAATGCACAGTTCTTAGATTCTAACTGTATTAATCACTAAGGTAAGTAATAAAATCAAGAAATTAGAACAAGAAAGACTGAAAAATGATTGTTTTATAGCATAGACTTCTATCGATGAGGATATCATCTTGGAGCTGCCAAATATTAAAATTTTATTATTAAATAGGATCTTAAAATTTCAGAGTTCTCTTAAAACTCTTTTAAAATAAATAAATAAATAAAACTCCCGCAGCTGTAGCCCTGTGGCATCCAATCCTATCAGATCTCTGAAGCTAAGCAGGGTTGGGCCTGGTTAGTACCTGGATGGGAGACCGCCTGGGAACACAAGAAGCTGTAGGCTTGGGAGAAGGACCCGGCAACCCCCTCCCAAAAATCAATCTGCCATTGAAAACCCTATGAACAGCAGAGAAGCACTGACAATAGCGTTTCCCCTGTTGTACTCAGGGTCACTATGAGTCGGATACTGACTCGACGGCACCTAACAAACAACAAAAATAAACAAAACATTTCCTGAGAAAATTATGTCACATTGCATATTTGACTATATATTATTGTTAGGTACTGTCAAATTGGTGTCAGACTCATAGCGATACTATGTACAACAGGTGAAACAGTATTGTTAGTGCTTCTCTGCTGTTCATAGGGTTTTAAATGGCTGATGGTTTTTTGAGAGGAGGTTGCCAGGTCCTTCTCCCAAGCCTACAGCACCTGGTTTTCCCAGGCAGTTTCCCATCCAAGTACCAGCGAGGTTTGACACTGCTTAGTTTCTGAGATCTGATGGGATTGGATGCCACAGTGGTCTGGCTTCAGGCTATTTGACTACATAAAGAACTATAAATTAGAGCTTTGGTAGAAAACTAGAGGCTATTTGAAGAAAGTTAAGGCTAGAATATTTTTACTCAGTGAAACACTGAATGTCTCCATGGCCCATCAATATTGCAGGCACAAGCTATGCAACTATCAAAATAATTTTATTTGTATATTAGAAATATTAGTATGAAGAATTAGTAAAATATAAGCAGATGATGATTGTAGCCTAAGAATTTTGGAGTAAGGATGATTAGAACTTTTCTTTAGGAGATAAAATAAACATAAAGGATGAGATGAAGTGAAGAATATTGCCAAAAGTGAAAACAGTTTAAATGGTATATGAACATAGGCAGTAAAAGAGAATGAATGGCCAGCTAAGAGTGGTCTAGGGAACAAAGAAAATATTCAAGTGTGTTGTGGAAATCTGGTCCCATCATGGACAGTGGGGCTTCAAAGATGAAATACCATTAAGCATTTCACATATACAAGAATTCAAAGTGTGTGAATGATCCTCCCTGATTTTGTTCCATGTTCAGCAAAAATGCTCCCTTTAATCTGAGTTCATATGAGCTGCCTAAAAAATAGATTCATAATGTAGTTTTGATTTGTACTTCCCTGATGACTAAGGATGTTAAACATTTTTTCATATAATTATTGGGCATTTGAACTTCTTATTGTATATGTATCAGTTCAACTCATTTGTTGTTGTTGTTAGGTGCCGTCTAGTCAGTATCCAACTCATAGTGACCCTCTGTACAACAGGGGAAACACTATTGTCAGTGCTTCTCTGCTGTTCATAGGGTTTTCAATGGCAGATTGATTTTTGGGAGGGGGTTGCCAGGTCCTTCTCCCAAGCCTACAGCTTCTGGTGTTCCCAGGCGGTCTCCCACATAGGTACTAACCAGGCCCGACCCTGCTTAGCTTCCGAGATCTGACGGGATCGGATGCCACAGAGCTACCGCTGCAGGCTCAACTCATTTACCACCTTATTAATTGGATTTTTGATATTTAATTTTTTTAGTTCTTTGTATATTCTAGATAATAATCTCCCATCCGATGTATAGTTGGCAAAGACTTTCCTTCTGTGGGCTCTCTCTTTAGTCTATTATTTTCTTTGTAGTACAGAAGCTTTTTAACTTCATGCAAACCCATTTGTCAATTCTTACTATAATTTATTGGGCTATGGGAGTTCTTTTAGAAAATTCTTGCCTATACCTATATCTTGAAGTGTTTTCTATATGTTTTCCTCTGGTATTTTCAATGTTTCAGGTTTTAGTTTAAGGCATTTGTCCCATTTTGAACTAATTTTGATATATATGCATATTTATATATAATTCCATTGTGTGTGTATGTGTGTGTGCACACGCATGCATGTGTGTTCCACACTATGGGACTTTATTCGTCTGTAAAGAGGAACAAAATTATGTCATTTGCAAGAAAATGGATGGAATGGGAGATCATCATATTAAGTGATCCAGACTCAGAAAGAGAAACATCTGCATATTCTTTCTCATATGCAGAAGCTAGATCAAAAGCAAAACAAAACATATATGTATGAACTTGAAAGTGAAAGTGGTACTATCTGCAGAGGGAATAAGAAAAGTGGAATAAGAAAAGAAGGAGAAATGATGAGGGAAGGTAAAGAGCGGGTGAATAAGAGGAAACTACAATACAACTATATGAAAATGCCATTATGAAATCCATTATATTGTAAAATAATTAAAAATAAAATTTTAAAGAAAGTTTAAAAAATGATTCTCAGTCAAGGCAGTTATAATTTTTTCAGTTACGTTTCCCACTATCATGTAATAAGGCAACATTTTGAGTTTTTGTTTTATTTTATTCTTCAAGAATATTTCATATTTAATTCAATGCTAACTTTAACACAGTTATAATTTAATGGTAAGCATATAGGAAGAACAGTAATTTATGCTTCTTTCAGGAATAGTAATATTTCTGTAGCACTTGGGCAAAGCCATAAAATGGCAGGCTGACAGTACTTCAAAGAAACCACAACACATATTGATAACCTTTGTGTTAATGACAGCATTGAGAAGAAAATGTTCTAGTAGTAAAGAGGCACTTTACTAGGAAAGAGTAAACATGGGAAATAAAAGTTATTGATTCTTACTTTGATGCCTATCCCAGAAGCATATGTTTGAACAGTAAACATGTCCTAGAACTCTGAATACCCCACTATACCCATATTGAAGGTTGATTGCAAGCTCTGATGTACAGATAAAACCCTTGGGTCCTCTGCAGTCATAGTCAGAGCAAGATTTAGGGATTGTGGAGAACACTGGCCTACTATTGAGTGGGTTGTGGTCTCCGTCATTTCTTCATTTTCTACATATTGGTCTGTATTTAGGTAAATCAGCCTGCTGAGCCCTGTGCATGACCTGGACATGAACTTCTACAACACCTTTGTTATTTTCTTCTGAAATGAAGACTTTGAATATAGTTTTCATCAGAGACTGAATTGTTGAGATAAACTTGAAATAGCCTAAGAAGCATAAGGTAAGAGTGGAAAATTTAGAACGAGAGCGTATTTCTGTTCTGTGGGCCAGTTTATAGCTGCTGCCATCCCTGGTGGAAAAGACAGGGCAACTATGTAAGTAGGTCAGATCTTGGCCAAAGTGATGACACTCTTCTTGAGTTTACTTCACGTCCCCTTGTTCTCTACTTATAATAATTTACAACTATGCTTAAATTGCTTTGTTAGGTTAGATTTCAACAAAATAAAGTAGGGGAGCAGATAAAGTATAATTAACACAGCAAAAAATAATGATTTTAAATCATTTGAAATCATTAAGTTCTCAAAAATTGTAAAGTTGTTAGTAATGAACACCATATTGCATAGCAGATATTAGCTAGAGCTGAGAGGCCATTTGAGAGCCTCTTTGTTTAAATATCTTATTTTGCAGATGAGGAATTGGATCCCCAGTAGCTGGGGCTTGAAAAAAAAGATGTGGGAAAAGAAAATTAACTCATTATGGGACATACTACTCTTGAAATGCTAGTGGGATGTCTGGTGGGAAATATTAATTAGGCATTAGGTAATGTGATCACAGGTCCAGGCTTCCTACTATTTCTATGTTTTCTATGCAGTATTCATTATGGAACAAATTTTTCAAAAGATAATCATGGCCCTAGTAAGTATTACACATTTGTGTCACCAACAAGGATCCTACTTCTTTGTTATAGACTCTTGGGAACAAGGAAATTAAACCAGCATCACTCCTAAACTTTCTACTAAATACAAGTACTTCCTCCTGAGGATTATATATACGAATCTGTAGCTCCACCATGGAGCTATGCAATATACAGTTCATGAATCCTAGCTCCACCATGGGTCAACCTTGACATTGTGAGGTGTTTCCCCCTGCAACTTCAGGTTTTTTGTTGTTAGGAGCCAGTGAGTCTGATCCAACTTATAACAGCCCTATGTACAACACAATGAAATACTCCCCAACACTGTTCTACACCCAGGAAAATGTCAGTGCTTCTCTGCTATTATAGGGTTTTCAGTGGCTGCTTTGGGAATGGGTTGTTGGGACCTTCTTCCAAGCCTACAACACCCAGTGCTCCCAGGTGGTTCCCTATCCAAGGACTAAACAGTCTGACCCTACTTAGCTTCTGATATCAACAACAATAATAGCAACAACAACAGGGGCTGGATTAGCTCAGTTAGTAGATTGCTTGCTCCATACCTTCTGAAGCCCTGAGTTTGATTCCCCATCACCACAAAAAGTGGGAGAAGGACTGGGCAGCCCACTCCCAAAACAATCAGCCACTAAAAGACCTATGGGTAGCAGAGAAGCACTGTCAGATATAGTACAACTTCCGGATATAGTTCTTTATCTAGAAGCCTTTATGTGGGGGTTAGTGGGCTGTGTAGTGTACAGCATGCTGTAAGCCTCCAAATCCAACCCATCTATCCAGGCATATTAGCATTTCATGTTTGAATGACAGAAAGGAATTACAATGCAGGAGAAAAATTAAATCCATAGGTTTGTTATGTTTCTCATTGTTCAAGGAAAATTCATGCTAAAATTAAAAAAAAAACTCTTGAAAGCATCATTTTATGGAAATTTACTGGCTTCAAGTCCTACTTTGTTATAAAAGTGCCATGATCTTAAAACCAAGGGATTCTCAACTCTGATTACTCATTAATATTGGTTGGGAAGCTATTGAGTTTTTAAATTGTTGTTAAATACAACTATGTGAACCTTATTCAAACTAATGATATTAGTATCTTTGAGGAAGAAGTCCAAGCAATTGTAGTTTCTTTTTTAAATGATTTCAGCTTCCCAGGCGATTTTAAGGTATGGATAGGTTGAGAAGCTTTTGTGTAAGATGCTCCATCTACCCTTTTTGAAAACCTAACCCACTCACTATGACGGATTCTTCTCAAGGATCAAAAGATTCAAGTTTCCCAAGTGTCAAGTAATTACCTGAGGAGAAGACAGGGAGGGATGATAGGTCTAGCTGAAAGACAAGTGGTAGTTACTTTTGGCATTTCAATTTGTGAGAACAGAGAGAGATTTGGTTGCTCTGGGCCTCACAGTGCAATTCATCTTATTCTTGAGGAAATCAAGGAAATACCCTTGAGATTTTTCAATCAGCTATCAACATAGGTTGCAAACAAATTTCTATGTTTTTCAGCTCTTCCAATGGGTAAATATTCCCTAAATCAAATGGGCAAATAACACACACACTCACACACACACACACGCATACATCCCTCAGAATGTCAATAATATGGATTTCAGAATCAAATCTGTGTAAATCAACAAGGATTTATGAAGCCATAGTGATTAGAGAATGTTTCATATTCATTACACAAAGGTGGGGAGGAGAGAGAGCGAGCGAACGAGCGAGAGCGAGCGAGCGAGAGACAGCGAGCGAGCGTGAGAGAGCACACATTGGTCAAATGAAGCAAAGCCATTGTCAGTATTTATGACCTCTAGCTACAGACGTCCTGCAGCCGTAGCCCTGTGGCATCTGATTCCGTCAGATCTTGGAAGCTAAGCAGGGTGGGGCCTGGTTAGTACTTGGATGGGAAACCTTCTGGGAACACCAGGTGCTGCAGGCTTGGGAGAAGGACCCGGCAACCCACTCCCCAAAATCAATCTGCCATTGAAAACCCTATGAAGAGCAGAGAAGCACTGACAACTAGTGTTTCATCTATTGTATGTAGGGTTGCTATGAGTCAGATAACCACTCGACAGCACCTAACAACAACAACAGCTACAGACCTAATTTCCTACTTGATTCACACAAGACCACCTCTCCTCTCATAATGTGGTTTGTGTACCTTTTTATTAGGCAGAGAATTGTTTGTCCTTTATTCTTTAAATCTACATCTTCACTTGTAAAGTGTGCTTCTTTTGTCCTGTGGGGAAGAATATACACTGCCATTGCTGAGCCAGATATCTATAACTGACAACAATATAAAGATCAATCCAAGAGTTGTAGTTGCCTTGCCTGAGAACTTCATTTATTTCTTGATCAGAGGCCATTTTTATCTCCAATCTCAGTTGCAGTGGGGTTTTGGATAGGGTGAGGAGAAAATTTTGTTTGTTTATTTATTTGTGCTTCCAGTCTCACTGAAGGCAAATCACTCAGAAGTCTAGGATCAATCAGCCACAATAGAAGCTCACACAATCACAAAAGTATAGACACAAATCACTATGTATTAGAAAGATTCACAGAATTTTGTGCCTTTAAATGCATGGGGTGGTGATAATAAGTTATACATTTATGAGGACATCTTTTAAAGGATTCTCCCAAAAGAAGAAAAAACAATTACAGGAGAACAATTTTTGTATATATTGTTTCTATCTTCTGAAATAGAATACAAACACTCTGAAGGCAGGAAGTATGCCTTAACATGTTTGTGTAATACGTAGCAGTTATATAGCAGTTATATAATGTTGGACACATTACATGTACCCAGTAAGGATTAGTTAGAATATGTAATTCTATTATTTGTACAATACAAAAGATACATAATGCCTAGTCTTTTACTAGGCTAATATAGGTATATGGCTCATTTCCTCTGAGGCCTGAGACAGAATAGGAGGATGATGCTTTAAGAACTCTACTGGAATAATCTCACCTAGCCTACTTGAGATCCTGATGGTTAATGTTAGGCTGTTGTTAGGTGCCGTCAAGTCGGTATCCAACTCATAGCGACCCTCACAGGGTTTTCAATGGCTGACTGTTTCAGGATTGCCTTGGGAGTGGATTGCCAGGCCCTTCTCCCATTTTTGCTGTGCTGGGAGTTGAACTCAGGACCTCAGAGACTGCAGTGCAGCGCTCTATCCACTGAGCCAAATCCCAGCCCAATGTTAGGCTGTAGGTACCATATATATTTATTATATGTGTGTTTGCTGCTTTTTTTTTTTCTGGAAATTTTTTGAGACCATTTTTTTTTTAGGTGTTTCTCTGAAAATTGTTAAGCTCCTGGTTTCTCCTTTAGTGCATCACGGGTGAGACCTGTGATTTCTCACCAATGGAATGTAGCAAAAGTGATGCAGTGTTGCTTGTATGATTAGATTACATGAGACCATGACAACTATATTAGTGGCTTTGATGAGGCAATTGAACATGTTGAGAAGGTCTACATGGCAAGAAATAGAGAATACCCCTCAGCTGATATATAGAAGGAAACTGAGGCTCCCTGTCCAACAGCCCTCAGGTAACTGGCTACCACCAGAAACCACATGAGCCTCAAAATGGATCCTTTCCCATTTAGACCTTCAGATGAAAACCCAGTTCTTGCTGACAATATGATTATAGCCTTGCAGAGTACCCAGCTTAGCTATGCCTTGACTCTGAACCCACCGAAACTGTGAGATAATAAATGTGTGCTATTTAAACTGCTAAATTTATTCTAATATTATTATGCACTAATAGAAAACTAACATAGTGTTACTAGCTATGTTTTTAACACTGTGCTAAAGGAATACATTTAAATAAGTATGTTTTGTAAGTTAAGACTTCCCATTTCATTTAAATACAACTCATTTAAAATATAGTACTTAAATTTAGTTGAGGCAAAGTTCTGATGACAAGGGAGGAAGGGAGGGAGAGAAAGAGAGAGAAAAAAAGGATTACCAGGGTATTTTGGCTATAGAAATTGTGGAGCCTTCAAAGAGAAGTTAGCTCTTGGGGAATAAAGATCAAATGATCAGAGAAGAGAGAGAAGGACCTCTGGAGGTCAATGCCAAATAAAAATGGACTGACATGAGATCAATTTCTCTTGTACACAGAAAAAGAGAAACTAATCAATAAATGATGAAGTCCATTATAGAAGGACACCTGTGGCAGTAGGGAATGAGGCATTGGACCTAAGGCAGAATAATCTTACATGAAAACAGGATTATGCAAATTTCTCATCTCTTTCTCTTTTTAGCCCTCCCCCACATCTTCCAACCACCAAACACTTGTGTCAGTGTGCAGGCATGCACACTGATTTTCCTCTAGTCTTACTGTCTGCTGTTCTGTGCTCTCTGAGGCCCTGGGTTCTATTTCCAGCACCACAAATATAGGAGAAGGACATGGTAGTCCACTCCCAAAGCAATCCTGAAACAATCAACCACTGAAAACCCTACATAGGGTCTCTATGAACAGGACCTGACTTGATATCATTTAACAACAACAGCAAAATTTACTCCCAGAATATACAAAAGAATACCAAGCATCGATTTTGTGAGGAGCTTTTCAGATATCAGGGGTGGGTAGAATATGCAATATAGGTAGAAGATGCAATGTAGTGTCCAATCCCCCCAGATTTCGGAAGATAAGCAGGGTCAGGCCTGGCTAGTACTTGGATGGGAGACCACCTGGGAACACCAGGTGCTTGGGAGAAGGACCCGGCAACCTACTCCCCAAAAATCAATCCACCATTGAAAACCCTATGAATAGCAGAGAAGCACTGAGAATAATGTTTCACCTGTTGTACATAGGGTCACTCTGAGTCAGACACCAACTCAACAGCATCTAACAACAACAACAACAACAACAACAACAACAACAACAGGAATCATATCAGGAGATAGGATAGGGAGGGATGTTTCTCTATTCCTCCTTCCCTTTCTAGAAGTTGTGACTCAGTCTACAGAAATAGGAGAAACCAAGTTTTGGTAACTAATTAGAAAATTCTCCCTACTCTTTCCCATATGTTTTTAGCTTTATGCATTTCTGACATTGTAACAACTTTATTAAGGAGTTAAATGTGGAAGACCATATTATGTTGGAAATGACAGAATATTTCCCTGGATTCTGCTTAAACTTCAATTGAACCTCTCAAATACTAGTGAATTAGTGAAATTTATTTGCACTCCTTTTCCTTTTTGACTTTTGTTTATATACACAAGATTCTTAAATGCAAATTTCCATTCACAGAGGGTAACTTTTTTTGTAATATTATGCAACCTTAACTATCAAGCCAAGAATAAGCTTCAGGCTGTAGGCAAAGAATCAGTCTTTTTTCTTTTGTTTATTTCTTAAGAAAATAAAGAATGGTAAACTATCTTATTTGTTGGATTCTCTTAGGCTCAAAGACACAAATATTTGAAATTAAAGAGTATAGCAAGTGAATGCATTTAAAATTTTCTTGTTGTTTCGTGGTCTTTAATCAATATACACTGTTCATTTGTAATTTAGCTTCATAAAATTACATTTTTAAGCAATACATTCACCAAATTCAAGGGAGAGTTGAACTAGATTATTTACACATTTTACTCTGGTATATATTAATAAACTATAACTTGAAACCATATGTCTCTTTAGGAACTTGAAGAAAATTCTTAAAGAATAATTCTTAATCTGGAGTCAATAAATGTGCTTTCTTATTGGAATCATATCAGGAGATAGGATAGGGAGGGATGTTTCTCTATTCCTCCTTCCCTTTCTAGAAGTTGTGACTCAATCTACAGAAATAGGAGAACCAAGTTTTGGTAACTTTGGTATATTTCTTATTTGTCAGCCCCTCTTGAAAGAACACAGGATGTGTCAGTAAGGAAAATATACAAAATATCTCTGCCCCTTTTACTTCATCTGAGTAGTATTTCACTAAATATCTCTTGAGGTCAAATTGACCAAGTAATCAACTGACTTCCTGCTTTAGAAAATAATGATGTGTTTTTTCAATTAATAGTAAGCCTCTTTCTATAAGAACTGTACACTCCAACAGTCCTACCATCATGACTATAGTAAATTTGTTCACTGTTGAAACCTGCTTCTAGCTGAGCCAGTTATTTTTTTTCCAAGTGGAATCTGTATAAAAACTAAGAGATTTATAATTCATCAGGTTAGACGAATATAAGAAAAGAAATTTTAAAGGAATTCTCAGGGAGGTTTTTTGTTTTTTGTTTTTTGTTTTTTGTTTTTCATTTGTACATGAAGAGTCAGAACAAGCATGCAAGGAAAGGGAATGAATCAGATAATGGAGGCATAGAAGGATGACAGTCAAAGAAGGCACACTACGTAGGTTTCTTATGACTTTATAGTTACTAGTTACAGTCACCTTTAAAGTAATAAGGATTAGCTAGCTGCTTTGGGTTTCTATGAAATACTCAAGATTTAATCAAATGCATTTGTTTATTTTACTTAAGCTAACTCTAGTTTGTCTCTGATATTTATTTGACCATGATTAAAGCAATTACTAGGAATATAGGAATATAATATTATATAGGACATAAATAGGAGGATTTGCCTGCAGCTGTATCACTGTGGAATCCAATCCCATGAGATCAGGAAAGCTAAGCAGGGTCAGGCCTGGTTAGTACTTGGATGGGAGACCGCCTGGGAACACCAGGTGTTGTAGGCTTTGGAGAAGGATCTGACAACCCACTCCCAAAAATCCATCTGCCATTGAAAACCCTATGAAGAGCAGAGAAGCACTAACAATAGTGTTTCCCCTATTGTTAGAAGCACTAACAATACTGTTCATATGGTTGCTATGGTTCAGATACTGACCTGATGCACCTAATAACAACGACCAATACTTAGGAAGAAGACAGTGCAGGGTGTTTGTAAGTATGGAATAGATGTAGAATTCTGTTTCAGAGACTGGTTTTCACTAGCTTAATCAAGATTAGTGTGTAAATAAAGATATAATTTTGTATCCTATTGCTGAATTAGAGTAACTACCACATAGGCATAATTAGTGTCATAAGTGGTGATCATTTATTCTTGTGATTGGCACATACCTTTGATAACCTGAAATTTGGACAGGGAAAACAGTCAACCTATTCATAAACATGTGGGCATTGCAATTTTATAGTAGGCTGGATCCTTTGAAATGAGAATGAAAAGATTCTTTGTATATTTTAAAAGTTATAATTCTAAAGAGCTCATGATGCTTGTTAACAATACGTTTTCTGTGTTACAACCACTCTGTTGTTTGTGTCATATTGAGTAGGAGATAGGAAAAGAACAGTCTACTTTTACCCTTAAGGGATTTTCACATCAATAAGACACAACCATTATACAATTCCATCTCATCACCTTTTGCAAAAGGAGTTGGATAAACTTGACACATATATTTACACTTTCTGTGCATTGACTCACTTGTTTGTTGGCATAAGTTAATTTTCAGTTATACCCATCTCACTTGTGTTTGGCACCTGAATGTTTGAGATAATAGAACTAGCTTCAGGAATGTGGAAGAAAACAACTATGAACAGGAATGAAGCACGCAATATTTAGAAAGCCCAACAAGAAGAATAAGAGAAAGGAAATATAACACTCTACATTGACTAGTGAAGCATCAAACAATATCTTAGGCAAAGCAAAGAATATCTTAACTATGGTGAATGAGGCAGATTGATGAAGACTCTAGGATATAAGAAAAATTAAATTTGCCTGGGAGTTTCGGTTATGTGAAGAGAGGTTTCTTGTGCAAATGAATAAATAGGAAAAAGTATTTTGAAATAATCTTGAGAGTTTGCTTACTGCTCTGAAGTAAGTCCCAAGATATGCCTCCTACCTAAGGAAAGGATGAGAAAGAGGGATGCCCAAACATGTCTGAATGTGTCTCTTGAAAAAGAGGGAAAAGTAGGAGATTCAAAGGAAAAAAAATGCCCTAGAACAATTAAATAAAGGAAAATAGAGTGTGGCAACTTTATAATTGTTAAAAGGAAACAGATTGATGAGTGAGAATTGGGAAGTAGAATGTGGGAGAGAGAGAAAGAATATTCACTTCACCACAGAGTTGTGGCAGGGCTGATGTTTAGCTCAGTTGGTTGAGGGTTCTCTGTACTCTCTGAGGTCTTGGGTTCAATCCCCAGACCCCCCCAAATGGAAGAAGGACCTGGCAGCCCACTCCCAAAACAGTCCCCAAACAATCAGCCATCAAAACCCCTATAAATCCCTATAAATAGCAGAGGAGCACTGAACACTGTCAAAGTTGAATGGGCTTTCAGGGGGTGTGCTCAGAGCAGCCAAGCACAGAAACTGAGCGAGATGGGCAGGACTTCCATTGGAACTGGTTCTGAATCAACTGGTTTTTGTTTTAGTTTGGAGCAACATTCCACTAGTGCCACGAGAGAAAATGAAACATTCATTGATAGGATATAAACACTGACACACTGGCACCAATTATCATGGTTAGTTCAGGAAATTAGCTCTGTCCTCTAACAAAGATCATTTTTTTATTTCTGAGTAAAAAAGTGAAAAGAGGTAAAAGAAGCCAGGGAAGGAAAGATTAAAAAACAAACAAACAACAACAACAAAAAACCCTTCATGATCAACAGGAAAGAGAAGAAAGGGAACTACTAGAAGGAAAATTTAAAAAACGTATATATCTTCTAAATTATTACATATTATTACTCTATTAATATGCAGTGTATATTCCCACACCACATACATGTTACAGATGAGAAAATAAGGAAGCAAAAACCAACCTGCCTCCTTTATATACCAGTTGCCTATGGTATTTCTTACTTTATTTTCTCTGCAATAAATGTTTTTACCTCTTGTTATGGTTTGAATCTTAAATGACCCTGAACGCTCACAGGTTTGAGGCTTGGTGCCCAGCTGACAGCGCTTTGGGAGATGGTGCAGCGTTTAGGAGGTGGGGCCTGGTTAGGGAAACTGTGTCATTGTGGGCGTGTCCTTGCAGAGCACATTAGAACCCTGCTCCTTTCCACTCTCTGCCTCTAGGCCACCATGAAGTAAGTAGTGTTGCTTTGCCACATCCTTCCCCACAATGCCTTAATTGCTTCTGTGTAGCCTTTCACAGCTAATTTACATAAAACTAACTCTGCTTTCAATTAACATTACCTAAAAGTCACTCTGCTTTCAATTAATATACATCTAAACTTAGAATAAAAATGCCCCAAATTAACAACCTTAGTACTATTGACCATGATGTTCCCTTCAGTATCATTACAGCATTTTAGATAGGCTTCTTCTTGACACTCTCTGACCTTCCTTTTCTTAGACAAGTTACTTTAGAAAATTTCTAAGTGCCTTTCCTCTCTCTGCTCCTTTTAAGTGTAAATAAATTGTTTCCAAGTCTCTTGACAATTTTACAATCCAGGAATATCTTTCTCAAGGACCTATCCTTTGAAAAGTAATCATGAAGAAAAATATGACGATAGAGCACATCCCTTTTAGTCATGGAAAGAGGGTAGGAGCCTAGCTGCAATGGGCACTAATTAGCAAAACACAGATGGCAAAAATGAAATTGCCAACTCAGGAATAATCCCACATCTCATTTATCAACCCTCTCCCACCCAGCATTTTTCTGTATTTTTCATCTATCCCATCCCTGAGTTTAAAATGCCTTTAGCCTTTTGTTTCAGTGGAGTTCAATCTCCCTTCACTGTTGTTACAGTTTTGAACAAATCTTCCTTGTGTGTTTAACTTTGACCAGAGCAATCTTTCTGTGTCCAGTGCAACAGAGTAACATAGGAAAAGTAAAGATATTTGCCAGGGCCCTCTGAAGAAAGACTATTACTTGAGATCTGCTACATATAGAAAGCTACACTTTTATTCATAAGCTCATTTAAGTGTGACAGTATTTAACCCAAAAGGAAAGCATGATTTATCACATTATTTTGCAAATGAGGAATGAGGTGTTGGTTGCAAACTAATGACGAAAAATTAAGTAATTCTGGCCAATACAGGAAAAAAAAAAAAAAGCTTGCCATAGTATGTAGGAAAGCTAGAAAACTAATCCTGGTTTCTTCTCCCAAAACATATACATCCTCTACTATTAAATCATTATTTGCACAATATTTTCCAAGTATTTTTGTGTATATTAACTAAATATTCCCTTCCTAAATCTTATTAAATAAATTTTATCACTATCATTTTATAGATAAATATAATGAAACCAAACTGGTTATTAATTTGCCCATGGTTACATGGTGATTGAAACAGAGGTTGCAAATTCTATGTTCTCTAATTTATGGCTTAGTGACAAAATGTAATAAAGCATAAGCTATGAGGCTCTGCCATTAATGTAAAATGAAAGAAGGAATGAGAATGTATAAGCTTAGGGGCATTGAGTGGACAAGAACATTGCTAACCCTTGTGTCCAGCTACCCCTTGTGTCCTGGAAGAAGTTAGTAAATATTTACCTACCGGGAATCTTAAATTGAGGCTGGGGTTTAGCTCAGTTGGTAGAGTGCTGCTCTGCACATTTTGAGGACCTGGCTTCAATGCCCAGCACCACAAAAATGAGAAAAGAATGTAGCAGTCCACTCCTGAAACAATCCCCACACAATCAGCTATTGAAAATCCTATGAGGGTGGCTAGAGTGGACCTGACTTGATGGCACCAAACAACAACAACAGAGCTTATTTAAATATGTATTTACTGTCTACTTTACTATAAAGTTGAGTTTCTAAGCCTGTTTGATAAACATGGTGACAAGCTTTTCTTTACTAATAAATAATTTATTGCTTTTAAGACTTAATGGCATGTAACTTTAAGATGGAATATGTTTGATACAAGAAACAATGTTTGTTTGTCTGAATGTTTGTTAAAGGAAACTGTTCACTTAAAGTTGTAACTATTCTGCCAAAAGAGATTAATTTTACCTACAAGCTTTGCTAATTAGCTTACTCTGACCTAACTGATCTTGCTTTAATTAGCTATATCAGTAAAAAGAAGTATGCAGAAATTCTTAACATGAAGAATATTAGCTGAAGGCAATTTGTTCTTTATAAAAATGTATTTTACAAGTAAAAATAAAATGATTAGTTGTTCTAAAAAGGCACACAGTACTTCAAGTGGGGATAATTAAGAAAAGTTGAATAAAGGAATAAAGTACAGAAGAAGCAGGCAGGGTTAGGAAAAACCACAAAAAGATGGTGAAGCATCCTGAGGCCAGCAGGGAGGGGTCACTACCGTATCGTCTTTGGCAGATAAATAAGGCTTACCTACCAACAACAGGCTTATCACAAAAGGAGATTAGCAATAAACATCTCTCACTTTTCCAGCTCTCTTGTCTTCTGCTGATTCTCATAATGCCAACCCAACCAGAAGCCAAAGAGCAAGGTTACCCTATTGATCCATCTGAATAAGCATGCATTCCACAGCACAGAATTGGTGGAGAGGCTAGAGGCAAGACATGGAGGAGCAGAGCAAAGTCTGCTGCTTTTGTCCCTCTGCAAACACCCTAATCCTTTGCCCAGATGAAAAATGTGCAACTTTTACTCAGGAGAAATGCAAGGCTTATCAGCTACTATCATGCATTCAAGTCAAATCATTCAAAATCACAGTGAAAACAAAAAAACAGTGACCATAAATGGAGGGGATAAACTTTATAACATAACACACAGATGTTATAGACCTCACTTTTGTTTGTAGCCAAAGGACTTTCTTTAGCAAGCAAAACTTCATTGTTCTAAACTCATTTTATTTTCTCTTTATGCATGGCTTGCTAGAACCATATTTGGACAGGTTGTTGGTGGTTGTTAGGTGCTATCGAGTCGTATCTTGGAAAAAGAGATATTTAATATATTATTCCTGTATGATCTGAATCTTGGCTGATTTTTTTGAGAGGGGCAATATTAGGGTGTTGAACCCAAGGCCTTGCTCATACTTTGAAAACACTCTACTACTAAGCTTCACCCATAACCCCTTTTATATTTTTCTTCTTGAGGCAAAGTCTTGCTAAGTTATGCAGGCTGTCTCTGACCTCAAACTTGAGATCCTCCTGCTTCTGCCTCCCAAATCCTGGGGATTACAGGTGTGTGCCATGCTACCAGCTCATTGCTTTACATAGGTAAAGACACATTTAGATAACTCTCTATATTTCTTAGCTCCCTCTCAAATCTCACTGAAGACTTTTAAAA
Organism: Pedetes capensis; assembly: GCA_007922755.1. Lineage (NCBI taxonomy): Eukaryota > Metazoa > Chordata > Mammalia > Rodentia > Pedetidae > Pedetes > Pedetes capensis. Next base: position 64,832 of record VMDO01008287.1, on the reverse strand, counting down.
TAAAATAGCTAAATAACCCGTAAGCTGGATAAGATAAATGAATAGTTATCAATATCATAGCTGTAACTGGTTCTTAGGATGAACTATTAAATTCACCTTGTATTTTTGCATGCCGTATTTAACTTAGGAGTATAAATGGAGATAAAAATTGGAGTCTGTTTGCATACTTGCTATAACAAGAGATGGCATAGGGGAGTAGATAGACTTCTATTCTGATTAGTACTTTTCTGATCCATTGGGATTTGGAAATTATCTTCCCTCTGTGTCTACAGAAATTGTCAAATAAGACCTTGTTTAACAAGTAATTCAGTGTTTCTCTCTAGCTCCAGTGAATACCAGATGCAGCCCTGCTTCCCCTGAGAAGCATCCAGGCTAACATGTGGGACTTTGAGCCTTTGAAAGAGCAGGTTGTTGACAGTATGAAATTTTTAAAGATGTTAACTAATTATGCTTATCTCACCTACCCCCCTGGTCATGGAGATGTGAGGAATGGTAAGCCACCATGTATTCATTTGTCCCACTTCTCTGTTTTCATGACTTTTCCCTTGTTCTCATTACATAGATGATGTCATAAGCATTAAAACTTTGATGTCTTGACCTGAAATACTACTTTAGGAAAATAGACTGAACATGTTACAATTCTGACATACTACTAGATGCTGAAAATGAGTCTAGATTCTCAGTCATGTGTTAACTGGAGCAAAAAACAAACAAAAAACCCCCATATATGATCTTTACAAATGAAGTACTCAGCAAAATGATTTAGGAATTCTACATGGACTTAGAATGTTAAATAAAAGCCATGGTGAAGATTTTATACTTGAAATTATTACTAAGTAAAGAGAGGCTACTAACTGATAGAGTGACAACATCATTGTTTGTTTCAACATTATAAGAAGTCCATTTTACTTCTAGAATACTTTTTTCTCTTACTGAACATGATCATTTGATCAGCCTGGTTAGACCCTAATTCTAGTGTATACCAGAAAATCCTAAAAGGATCCACCTTTTATGGAAGAAACTACAGAATAATTTTAAGTGTAGAAAGTCTTGTTCTATGATCAAAACATTGCTCTGGAAGGGAAAATCTTGAAAAATGCCTTACATTTGTATGATAGGATGCTTTACAGAGAATCTGACCCTCCAAACCCACTAATAATCCCTTCTCCCTAGCTACGGGAGCATAATCTCTTCAAAGACTATGGATACCCAGGTCATCATACTCCCATAAACACTGAGATCTTCCCTAGTTCCTGTGCAAACTAAGTCCAAGTGTCATAGCTTGCAAATGACACTTTGCATGACCTGTTCCATGGCTGTTTCTCCAGACTTATTTCCCTTGATGTTTGTTTACTCTAGCAGCAAAAGAGTACTTGATTCAGTTGATTTAATAGGCTTAACCTTAGAAATCTTGTCAAAAAGCAGTTTGGTGTATGGTGTTTACTGTAAATTGCTGTAATTTGGTGACAAATAGTAGTATAACTAAAAGGCAGATGCACATGCTGTACCCTTTTTGACATTGTAAGCTAATTTTTTTATCAGATATCTGACTTTTTATTTAAGCATCTAATGGGAGAATTCCAGAAAACCCAATATAATTTTTCTTTAAAAAATGAAGATTTACATTATAGGGTTATCTGATAAGATGTTATGTGATATGGAGTCACATCTGACTCATAGTGACACTATGTATAACAGTGAAACAGTACCAACAATGTGCCATGCACAAGATCTTTTTTATATTTGAGCCATCGTTGCAGCAACTGTGTTTTTTCTCATTTTGAGTCCTGCCATGTCAGCAAAAAGAGGTCCCAGAGTTTTTACTCCATTTTCATCATTAAGGTCAACTGTACTTTTAGGAGGCTACTCTTTTCCAGTCATTTTCTTGAATTCTTTCCAGCCTGGAGGACTCATTTTGTGTCACTATATTTGACAGTATATTGTATAGGACTGGGGGAAGCTCCATGACCATCACAAGAGGGGGCCAGCACAAGGGTAGCAGGTACCCCAAGCAGTGGCCTCCTCAGTGATTAGGGCTCCTGCTGCCCCCATACCCCCGAATGTCTCAGCTCCTGCTCACACCAAGCAGTGGCCACCGTGGCAGTAGTAGTCACTGCTGCGGGAGGTCTGCTCCTGGCGGCAAGTCCCAGCCATCGTGTACTTCTGCCTCCTCTTTAGCATGGATCCTGCCTGACTTCAAGATCTAGGCAAGACTGTGTGTGAATCAAGATGTGGGCCATCACGTTTGGACCATTGTCTGTGGCCAGTGCCATTGTGAATAGTTTCAGCCTGATGCTGCTCATCAGGGTGCCATCTATCACCATAGTTGCAAATTTACCATTCCTTATTCTAAACATTGCAGTTGATAAAAAGTTCATCTTGATTTCTGTATGGCAGAAGCCCAGCCTCACAGATAACATAAGAAACAAATCTCCAGTGTCTGAACCAGGAAACATGTTCAGCAATCCATCATTCAGTGTGATGTGCATCATGAGGTTTTCATGGAGGTCTTGTTTCAAATTGAAGAAATATGTACTGCTTTTGGTTTGCTCAGATGTTATATCAAAGGTCACTTGATTGCCTACCACCTTATCACCCTGGCACCCAATCCTGTCTGATCTCAGAAGCTAAGTAGTGTCAAGTTTGATTAGTCATTGGATGGGAGACTGGGAATACCAAATTTGGAAGAAGGACTCAGTAGCCATTGAAACAATCAGCCATTGAGAACCCTATGAATAGCAAAGAAGCACTGACATGGTTCCAGGCATGACACAGTGTCAGGGAGTTTCGTTTTATTGTATATAGGGTTGCTATGAGTTGGACCTAACTCAAGGACATCTAACAACAACAAAAACAACAACAACAACAATAATCTTTGACATTACGTCTCTGCTATTCATAGAATTTTCAAAGGCTAATTATTTTGGGATTGGGCTGTCAGGTCCTTCTCCCTAGTCTGCTTAATCTGGAAGCTCAGCTGAAACCTGTCTACCATTGATGGCTCTGTTGATGTCTGAAAAACTAGTGGCATAATTTTCAGCATCACAGCAACATGCACCCCTTAGCCAGCATGAGGAGTTACCCAAGATGTCTTATCTAAGATAGTATTTGCCAAATTATTTTTATATGAGTTGAAAAATATTCTCCAGTTCAAGTAATTATGGGAATTACTATATAGTGTATCAACTTTTGTAATTCACCACGCATTTTAGTAAAACAGCAAAATAAAAATTGAAGTAAACCTAGTAATTTGGGTTAAGCTAGTGTTTCTCAAACACATTGGTCTATAGAAGCTGCTATAGTATAGCAGCTATTAAAATTCTACTTGTATTGCTTGAAAAACAATTTGTTAAACACTGTTCAGGGAGCTTGTAACTTTAAAAAGGTAGCAGCAGCAAATTATGTATTGCCAATTAGTCATAATAAAATGGTTTTTAACAAATCAATACTGAAAAGGGTGATTCTAAAGTTCTGACACAAAATAGAATTAGCCTGTCACAAATAAGGCGGTGAGATATTCCTGACAAATATATTCTTTTTTCTTTGTGCTGAAGCCCACAATTGGAGATCCTGAGAGGAATCCCTAAAATTGCATTGAGCTAGGTTGAGAAAGATGGTGTCCTAGGGATGATCCTTGAGGTAGCAGAGGCTGGAGGGACCCCAAAGAGGAGAAGAATAGCATACATGGGGAGGAAAGCCCCCGGTCACTCTGCCAAGACTCCATGTGGTAGGAAGCTGATTGGGGGCAAAGGTTATGATGAGGGATGGGACCAAGACCAATTGATACCATATTGTATGGACTTGGTGAAATCTATTAATTGCACTGATGACCATCTAAGTGGTCATTCTGATTTTCTATGATAAAAATAACCACTTAAGGTCATTTCACAGCTATGACAAAGTGTTTGTACAGTTGTATAGAGTCTTGTGTACTATGAGAACTTTATGTATGTCTATGGTTTAGCTCACTCAGTAGAGTGCTTGCTTAGTATGCACTGAGACCCTGAGTTCAAACCCCAGCACTGCAAGGAAAAAAAAAAAGAAAACTTTTCACATTATCACAGACCTAAAATTAGTGAAACTATTTTATAGTGCTGAAGTCTGTATAGGAAACACAAACAGAAATGTTTTTATATATAATGAAAATATTATCCAATCAAATACCCAATCTTCCTTATTTTGTTAATAATTCATCTTTTCCAGAAGCCCTGGAAATAAGCAGAACAGGTAGAACAGGTTTATTTCATTTACATGATCAATTAAGATATTTTGGCCTCCTTACAAAACTAAACAAAACAAAAAACCTCTTGTAAGAGGATTTTGAGCAAATTCATAAATCCATGCTGTTTTTAGCACCTAAAGATTTGCTGAGTTAAAAATTATTTCTTTAAAAATTCTGAAAGTCTATTTTTTAAGTTCTATTATACTTGTGATCAGTAGACTCAGTTATGGGAATGTTATTTTGTATTTCCTCACACAAATAATCTGGAATAAAAATGGATTTGTTTAATAGCAGTTGGGGATCTTCCTTATGGAATGGGATCACTGGCTTCCCCATGGTAGCATGAAGAAAATTTCCACTTGTACTGCTGCTTTTCGAAGGAGATGCTTGCCTACTATAGTCAAAAATGGTAGCAAAGCAGATAGTAGTATCATTAAGTAGATCTGGTGCAAGTCCCTCAAAAATCCTGAAAGTTTAAAAATTATTCTCAGAAGTCTGTGAAAAATTATTTTTATAGAGATCTGAGATTTAAATAACAAACAAACAGACAAGGACAACAAAAACAAGCAGAACATAATACATGAATTTTATGTAAGGGTTATAAGGAATACTGCAATTTAATCAGAATGGAGAGGGAATATGTTATTGGCCAGGTAACTTTTGAGCAACTGCTAGAAGCAATGAGGGAAGTAACCATGCTGTATCTGGGAGAAGAAAATTTCAGGCAGAGGAAACAGCTCTTACAAAGTGGCCAAGGAACGAGTCTAGTTCAGGTATTCACAAATGTCAAGACCAGTGTGGCTGGAGTAAAGGGATCAAAGAGGAGACTGATAGGAAATGAGGCTGGAGAGTGAAGTGGGTAGGGTGGAAATCCTTTCTGGCTTTCTAAGTCATTGTAAAGACTTTGACTTTTGTCCTGAACTGGCTGGAATGTCAAGAGAGGGTTTGGAAGAAGAAGCAAACGTTAAAAGGATTGAAGAGATACTGTGTGACTAACAGAATGTAGGAAACAAGAATGGAATAGGGGGAGCAGGCAAGACACTATTGCAACAATCAGGTGAGAGATGATGGTGGCTTGAAACAGGAAGCAACTGTAAAGATGGTGACAAGTGGCCACATTTTGGATACATTTTGACAGTAGAGCTGAAAGTGTTGCCTGAGAAATTGAATGGCTGTAAGACAAACAGAATTGTTAAGGATAATTCCAAGGATTTTGGCCTGAGAAACTGAAATGGTTTTATTTGCATGGTGGACTTTTATGTCCCTGGGTTATAGATTAATATGGTACCCAATTAGGGAAGTTTCACTTTGGTGACAATTAGCATGGACTGCTTTCATCCATCTTTGCAACAACTATGAAAACCTGATTCCAGAATTTTCTCCCTGCAGTTCTATAATGTTTTGAGTAAATCTTTTCCAAAGACCTAAAGCCAATCTATAGCAATTAGGAAATGACTGGCAGGCATCCTGATGTCACTCATGCCGCTATAATATAAGTATGGATTTTTACCAGAATCTATCTACACTAGGATTGGGCTGAGGACATTATACACAACTTGCTAGAGCACTTTCTCTGCTCTCATTGGTGTCCAGACGCAGATAATCCTAACAGCCAAATATAGACTTTGGAATGAGGCCCAGCAAAGTCTGCATTCCAGTTCTAACCCTTATAATTTCAGGCTTTCATCTGTAAAACAGGGAATACTACTTATTGAGTTTTTAAATATTAGTGTTTAATGAAATACATAAATAATTCCATTCATTGCTGGTTCTCATTTTCTCCTCATCCTTCTAATTTCTGACTACTGATAATGTGCAGTGGTCACTGCACTGACCACTGATCTTTGTCAGTGTTTTTTTGTTTGTTTGTTTTGTTTTTGTTTTTTTGTTTATTTGTACCATATTGGCAGGCTGAGCCCCAGTGCCTTGAACATACTCTGTGAGTGCTCTACCAGTGGGCTGCACCCCAACCCCTTTTATTATTTTTTATCTTGAGATAGGGTCTCCCTAAATTATGCAGACTGTCCCTGGCCTTGAACCTGCAATCCTCCTGCCTCTGCCTCCTAAGTCACTGGATTATAAGTGAGCACCACTGTACCCAGCCTCATATTGGCATTCTTGTAGCCTTTGTACCATGTTTCTGTGTCCACTTAAAAACTTATTGAAGCCTTCATTCCTTAATATTCCACTTAAGCTGTCCTCTCTCGGGTGCCTTTTGTTAGGCATAGAAAGTCTTCCCATCTAGACATGATCAAAATCCAATACCTTAAAGGTTTGTGACTCAAACTTTTTATTTCACATAGCAAGAACTTACTAAATATTATATATTTTTAACAGAAGTAATATTATTTGGCAATTCTAATGCAATTCACATGCATGAACAAAGGAAATCAAAGTCTACTGTATGTCTCCCTGTGAAAGCTTATGGATACTCATGTATGTATAAGACTTTATATTTTAACTACAAGAGAAGGAAGATGATAGATTTTTATTGTTCTATGTGCAAAATTCTAATCATACTTGTGTTGAAGTCCTCTCTTAGGCATCCATATTTCTGTCAGTGTTTTCTTTCTTTAGGTGGAAATGTCTCTGGTGCCTGTTTCAGGATTTTGTATATTCCTCATGTGTTTCACATAGCTGTAGACCTGAGAAGTGCTCAGGCAAATAAAGTAAAAATGACATAGATTAGCTAAAAAATTGGGGGAAATTTTGAGTCTAGAAATGGGATCTAGATTTTGCATAAAAATAGGAGTTGAAAGATTTACTTTAAAAAACTCAGTTCAGCCAAGGGCTGTGGTGAACACCTGTAACCCCAGCTACTGAACTGAGACAAAAAGACCACAGTGTTAAGGCCAGAGGCAGCCTGCACAATTTAGAAAGACCCTGTCTCAAAATTTAAAAATTAAAATAAAAAGGTCACTGGGGAAGTAGCTCAGTGGTGGAGCAGTTCCCTTGCATGTGTGAGGCCCTGGATTCAACTCTAGGACAAAAAAAAAAAAAAAAAAAAAAAAGTCAGATCTTCCTTTTTTTCTTCTCTAAAGTGTCAATTTACTGAGAATATTTTCTTGTATGTTAATAGTCAAAATCAGCTGTATTCACAAATTAAGAACATTTTAAATAAAAATTAAGTGAATTTTAAATTAAAAGCTAATCTAATTAATACAGTTTTTGACTGAACTCTTTCCCCCTAATATATATATTAGGGGGAAATATATATATTTCCCCTCATATTTATATATATATACATACATCTATATGTATATATATATATTTCAAAATGTTTTTTTCATAACTGGGATAATCTTTAGCATCCTTGATTTTCCATATACATGTAAACTTTCTCAGGATTTCTGTAAGTAACTCTTTGATGTCTTTCTTTATATCCCCTGCACATAGGTTCTGATATGAGTTCTGGATATGTAGCAAATGTAGTGTTTTCGAGAGGAAGCAAAGCATTCCAGAGAAAGAAAGTTAATTCATTAGCTTCAAAAAGAGAACAAGGACACTCAATTCAGTGTTATTAACAAATGTGCTTATTTTCTCTCTCGCTCTTGCTCTAGCTCTGGCTCTTCTTCCCTCCCTCCCTCCGTCCCTTCTCTCTTTCTCCCTCTGTTGATGATGATGATTTAATAGTTCTCAGTGGAAGTCTGGATAATTCTTACATTTGATTTTGTAACACGTCCTTGGTCTGTCTTGGTTTTTCACTTCTGATTTCCTTGCTGCTAAGGAAAGCTTGTTACCATATGCCTTATAGAGATGCTATTAAGAAAATTCTTTATTATTTAAACATTTACAAAACATATAGAACAAAATATAGTTGTTCTGTAAGAGTCAAGTAAGATTATAAATGCTTTGCACTATATAAACTGTATCCTAAAATAGAGGTTCTTGAATATTTATCACAGACATTATGTTTGGACAGTAGTAACTCATGCAATACCAAGGAAAACATATTCTATTTTGAGAATAATTTGAAATAGGATATGATCTATGAATGTAATTACTTAGGTAGACATGTTTCTCAAAACTAAAACTGCAAACAATTATAGGCAAGCAAATTAGTAAGGTCTGTGTTACTCGTCCTCAGACAATGAATGAGGAAGTTAATGGACATTAACAAATCAGAGTAAATTGATTAGAGATTTATTTTAGAGTACCTCAGGGTACAATGAAATTTTGACAGCTAGTCAGGGTGTTGCTTAGGTAATTCTACTCCTTGGTACAATCTTTTTACAGGTTGAAAGTAAAAGAAAACTCCCCAATAATAAAATATACTTTTACTTCCCTAAAAGAAACAGTGGCATTCATCTAAATGCTCAAAGGAGAACTGTGCAGTTTTCCCCACTATATATTTAAATAAAAGATAATAGAATTATCATTATCAGTATAATCATATTCTTTTGGTCATATTCATTTTTTGTAGCTTTTGGACTCATGCCATTATCATTATCTTTCCAAAGGAGTTTTAGATAAAATAAATAAAAATTAAAACCTGTGGACATTTAACCTTGGATTAATATACTCTGGGAACATACTAGTAGTGCATTTTCCTATGTCCCATGGAAATTACATGTTTGGAGAACCTTATGATATGAGCATGCCAATGACATTGAAGTCTGATCAAAAGCTATTGTGAATGTTTAAATTTTTAAAAAATTATTACAGTAAAAGACATATTGTCATCAGTCATTCTTAAGACACTGTCCCTGGCTTCAAACACACTTATTCCAACATTCTTGCTACTTTCTGGATGTAGTTCTGGTAGTGTTTTTTCCTATCTTTAATTGTACTGTCATGGCTACCTCAATGTCCTGAATTAATTCACAATGTCTACCTTTTGTGGTCATTTAGACCTTGAGGAAGAGCCAGGAATCACATGGTGCCATATCTGGTGAATAAGACAAATATAGACACACTGTAGTGTATTTATTTAGCAGAAATTGATGTGTATGACACAGAGTATTATTATGATTAAAGGTGAAACTGAAGATACTCAAGAAAGAAGCCTTCTAGAACTACTTCAGAAAGTAGCAAGAATGAGGGAATAAGTATGTTTAAAACCAGAGAGGAATATTTTGAGGGAGATTAATGACAACATACCTTTACTATAATAAATTGAATTTAAATAGTCACAAGAGGTCTTGATCATACCATATGTGTGTGTGTTTGTATATCTATCTATATATCTATATCTACATATCTATATCTATCTATCTATCTATAGATAGATAGATAGATATCTTTTTTTTTTTTTTGAGGTCCTGGGGATTGAACCCAGGGCCTTGCCCCTGCATGCTCTACAAGTGCTGGACCACTGAGCTGCATCCCCAGCCCATTTTTTTACTTGTTTTTTTTTTTTTTTTTTTTTTTTTTTTTTTTTTTTTTTTTTTTTTTTTTTTTTTTTTTTTTTTTTTTTTTTTTTTTTTTTTTTTTTTTTTTTTTTTTTGAGACAGGGTCTCGCTAAATTACGCAGACTGCCTCTGGTCTCGAACTTGCAATCCTTCTGCCTCCGCCTCCCGAGCCCCTGGGATTACAGGTGTGTGCCACCACACCCAGCTATATATATATATATTCATAATGTAAAATTAATTCCATCTCATTGGTTGACATTAAAATTACTTGGAAGAAGCTGGGAGCTGTGGCATACTCATGCAATCCCAGTGAATCCCAAAGATGAGACTGTTTGCTTCCAATCCTTCTTATATAACATATAATCCTTCTTATATAACATAGTGAACAAGAGCTATTTTACCTTCCAGAAGTGAATACATGTAGGGAATGTGAATCCAATTTTCAATCTGGATAAAGTATTCACTGTGGCAAGATAAACTCATAACTTTTTTCTTCTTTTAATGTTATCTTTAATGTAAAGTTAAAAGGTGATTTAGCCAATGAGTTTCACTGACTGAAAGATAAAACATTTGGTTGGGGAAAAAAACAGATAGGAAGTTCTAGTGTCCAGGTATTCTGATTTCCCAGGTTATAGCACCTTCCAGTTCTGAATAATCACTCAGTGGATGGCTTTCCTAACACCTGAAATTTTGCATAGTACATCTAGCATGAGCATACAAAACAGAAAAGAGACCTATGCGTAGCACTTTGCTGCCCCTGAACAATGTGTACAGCTAAGATGCTCAACTGCCACATTCCTTAACTACGGCTCTAAGTGTATCAGTTTTATATATTGAGATTCTTGCTAGATTTCCTTTGAAGAAGTAATTCTACTGCTTCACAAATTTTGAAAACTACAATCCTAATCAATTGCGACCACTTACTTGGTTTTTCTGATGGTCTCCCAGTATTCAAAGGCTAGAACTGGCAGACTTCTTGATAAGTATCAGGTCAGAATAGAAAGGGAATCAGGAATTCACGTAGGAAATCCCTGTGGTAGAGCAGGTAAGTATAAAATGTCACAGTAGGAGAAAGTGCCAAATTCTGCACAGAGAGGTAAAATATCATCAATTGGAGCACCATGAAGTGGAACTGAATATGTTTGCATGTTTGAGTTTGATCCCAGGGGAGTGAGTTTCCTGAGCCTACAAGCACCAGCTGACTAAGGGCTGTTCTTAGAGACAGACCTGTTGAGAATGTGCCCTTAATTTGACAAACAAGTTTTCCTCATGTACTCTTCCATTTCATTAAGTATTTAACCATATTATTAATTATAGAATTCAGCATAGATCAGTGTTTTTCAAACTGTTATGTATATTGGAATCAGCTGGAAGACTTGTTAAACTACAGACTGCTGGGACCTACTTACAGCATTTGTGATTCAGAAACTGGACTCTGGAGTGGGGCCCACAAGTTTGCATTTCCAACAAGGTACCAATGATACCTGTGCTGCTGTTCTAGATTGCACTTTAAGAGAGCATCGCTCTCTTCACTGGCTTAGAAATGACTGCATTACTTTTTAATTAAATAATTTCCATATAACATGGAGAAGATTTTGCTGTCTTAATGGCTTTTCTGGTTTTAATTTCCACCCTGCCATCTTTTTTTTACTATGAGAATTCTTACAATGGTATGCTAAATTTATGCTAGGTGATATAAATTATCAAAAGGAGGGGTTTGCTTGTCATGAACAATATAATTTGGAGAAAATTACAAACAAATAGGGCTACTAGGCCATTCATTTTTTTATATTGGGCTAATTAACTGAATGAACCCTCTTTTTGAGAGCAAGTAAAAATGCTATGTAATATAAGTAACCATATTTTATATATATATATATATATATATATATATATATATATATATGCATACATACAGCTGCTTTCTGTTTAGAAATGTAGAAAATTGGAAGAAGTGTTGCTCTCATACTCATACTAATGAGAAAATGTCAGATTAACCTCAAATTCATGACTTTTTCCAAAACAATTAGACAGCAGAGGTCACATAGAATTCAATTGGGTAGAAAAGTAAGATAAAGAAATAATAGAGACTTCAGCAATACAAGAGATACAGGCATGCACTTGCATAGGGTAGACAGAACCAGATAATATCAAGGGAAGTTCAGCTAAAATAGTTGTAAAAGCTAGTGAAACAGAGGGAGCATCCTGGGGGAACACCGAAATTGAAGGGTCTGCACTCTCATGTAGGCTTCTCTTGAGAATCCTATGAAGCATTCCTAAGAAAAGACCATAAAAATCCCTATGGAGTGTCATTGGGTTTCAAAACTGAGGGAGAGATTGAACAGCAGTCATGCAAAAAAGACAGGAAACTTTTCCAGATCCATTTCATGCATCTCCCATGCGAAAGACTTTTTAATGGGGGATAGGAAAGGGGCCAATAACCACCTCTTTAATTTGATGACAGGCATCTATAAAAATCTTACACTATTAATATATGTAAAGATGATAAAATGAATCTTTCTAATTTCAGAAATAAGGCAAGTTTGCATTCTCACACTACTGTTTAACACCATATGGGAAGAGAAAATAAATTGCAGGGTATGGATTGCTATGATTTGAATATGCAATGTTGACACAGGCTCATGTTTTAGGGGCTTGTCTGCCATCTGATGGGATTTTGGAAAGTGATTGGATCCTGAGGGCTCTGACCTTATCAATAATATGATCAGAGAGGTGGGGAAAAGTAGGAGGTGGGGTATAGTTGGAGAAAGTAGATCACTGGAGACATATTTTGGGAGCTAGTGCGTACCCTGGTCCATCTCTGTATTCCTTTTCTCAGTTTCCCATAGTCCATGAGGTGAGTGGCAAACCTAAATGCAATACCTAAAACTATAACATTTCTAGAAAAAAAAGATACGAGTATCTGTTTCACTTCAATTATCCAACATTTTTAGAAATGACACCAAAAACATGATCCAGAAAAGAAAAATTGGATAGATTAAACTTTATTAAAATAGAAAACTTGAGCCCTGTGAAAGGTAACTGTTCAAGAAGTAGTTACCATATTCTGAGAATAATATTTACAAATATTTCAAACAAAGGGCTTGTATCAATAACATAAGAAATTCTCATGATACAAGAAACATTAAAAAATGGGAAAAATATCTGAATAGATACTAAATTGGCAAGGTATGTGCTGTCAAATACAAACAGATCTCTTAAATTAAATATCAGAGACATGAGTTAAAGCCTTAGTGAGATGCCACTGTGTACTTTTAAATCATTTTAAAATGCTGGAAAACAAGTAAATAAATTGAATTTAGAAGAAAAACTCTTTCTACCAAGAAAAGTTCTGTCTCAGATGGCTTCAAGGACAAACTCTAGCAAACATTTAAAGAAGTCATACAATACTTTATGAGCTCTTTCAGAGAAAAGAGTAGGAACACTTTCTAATTCATTCACTTAAGGCAGTATCTCTGGCATAACAAATCCAAACAAACATCAGAAAAATAACACAAAAATAGTACTAATGAGTGTAGACATAAAATTCCTCAATATAATATGAGTAAATCAAATCCAGTAATATATAGAAAGATTATCATGATGATCAAGCAGAACACATCCCAGGAAAGCAAGATTTTTGACATCAGAATATCAAGTACATATCATGTAATAATGGGAGATGGATATGGTAGTCCATTACCAAAAATGAACTAATCCTGAGAGAGTCAGCCATTAAAAACTCTGTTAGTGTCACAACAAATAATAATAGAATAAAGAAAAATGACTTTATCATCTCAATAGACAGAGAAAGCATTTGACAAGATGAACACCAATCCATGGTTTAAAAAATAGCAAACAAAACAAAATAAAAAAGCTACTCTCAACAAAATTGTAATAGAAGAGAAACTACTTAATCTGATGATAATGGGGCCTTGGAAAAACCAATAACAATTATTATACTGGAT